>CAJHZI010000707.1:0-46950 GCA_905160935.1 Enchytraeus crypticus | reverse complement strand
ATATATATAGACATATACTTGTATATGGAAAAAAAGGAAAAGGGAAAGCTGAGGATAAATTGGTTGGAATAGAGAGGCGAGAGAGAGGGACAGAGAGAGAGAGAGAGGGAAGGGGGTGGACCAAAGGGAGAAGTTTTATATGCAGCAACAATATACTTATATATTAAACTCTATTCGATACAAAGAAGATAAAGAAGTAAAACGGCATCTGTTACTAGACAACACTGCAAAGCAACGAGGGTTCATCTGCGATGAGATATCCTATAGACTAAATCCTCAGTATGCGCATCCGTTACAGCGCTATTAAAAACTACTACAATTTCCGACCACAGTCTTTCAAGTATTTTTTACGTTTCGAAGTGAGGATCATATAATTTTATGACATTAATACCGGATATCATATTTGTATGGACACACAGTCAGTACAATGCTGTACTGACTGCACTGTGCTCTACTGACTCCACTGTGACCCCACTGTGCTCTACTGTACTGTAGCATACGAGCACTTCGCGACGTTACCTTTTTAACCCTTTCCCTGAGGTCATTGCCTCCGAGCTGTTTAGCTGACGACGTCTGCACTTTAGTGGATCTAGTAAACTGGTTTTGATTTGAGCCACCCATTCCTTCATCTTGAATATCTCTCTCTTCAGTGCACTGCCAAGTGGCAGGTTCAAGGTACATATTTATACTCGAAGTCTGTTTTCAAGCTCAATTAGAGCAATCCTTGGATCAACAAGTTAATCCCTTCACAAAGTCTATGCCTTGTTCATACCTTATAATACATACCTTATGTATGGTTCACTAATCTCGTCTATAATATTGCGTAAATGATCTTGTACGGAAGAGAACGGCACAAAATACAAAAAATAATGATGCAGAAACATCTACCCCTTCACGTGACGCTCTGGATGACATAAAAATTAGTGTTGGAAATTTTATGAATTTCCAGAGTTCGGTTCGTTGCAAATGAAAGATCTGTTCGGTTCGGGTTCAGTTAGCAGTTGACAATTTGAGAGTTCGGTTCGGATTCGGTTGGCAGTTGACAATTTGAGAGTTCGGTTCGGTCCGTTGAAATGTACATTTCTTAAAATATTGTAAGTTGACCAACAAATTTTCATAATACAGATATTTAGCTTTATTACTGTAGGCCTATCTGAAATATTCTCCTTGATTATAACCAGCAAATGGAATGCTTCATCAGTTTAAAAATAAATTTTATCACTAGGCCTATATTACAAACGTTATAATTAAGTGGAAATGTCTTGGCTAAAATTTGATCCAATCTTTCAGGAACAAAGTGCAATTTAGTTACAAAAAATTGTCAAATAAGGACGATTTGGTAAACGCGTACATGTACTTCTACAGAAAAATGACCATAATATAATTATACCGTTTACTATCAACTGAACCAGTTATAAACTTCATAATTTACCTTAGGGTTTCAAATTTGAAACTCTCAGATCAATTATGAAGTTACGAAAATAGTTATGAAAATTAATGCAATGCTATTGTGCAAAATTGTTTACTCCAGAAAGCCGTAACACATATATAATGTCATATATAAATATTTGTAAATCTGGCTGCAAAAACATTACGAGGGCACACTAAAATTAGATAAATTTCTTAATTTGAACTTAATAAAAACAGATCCACTTAGATTGAGTCAAGCATTTTAAGATTTTTATGGGATACTCTCGTCACTTTTGTCTCTTTGATGTTAATCTTCATTCCATATTACAATGCCGTAACATTCAGACTATCCATTATCTTCTGTAGACCAGTCTCTCTTCCCTCTACCATTTCTTTGTAACGCTATCATTCCTTTGCATTTCTATCTGTTATTTTAGAATTTGTGTCGGAACAGCTTTACCTAAATATATGCTGTTAGATACAGCAACACATGTAAACGCAACAACTAATATAGGCCTATATTTGTATTGTTCTTGTTATCTTTACATAAGGTCAAACATTTTACATAATATCTTAATGCAGACTTTGAAAAATAGCTGAAAAGTAAAGTGTTCTTTTCTTCTGAGGCTGGTGAAGAAGAAATGAACTTCAATATTTCTTTTCGGTTCGGTTTGGACCACGTTAGGTTTCGGGTTCGGTTCGGGTTCGGCCAGAGTCTTTGTTCGGGTTCGGTTCGGGTTCGGCCAGAGTCTGGGTTCGGGTTCGGTTCGGTCAAAATTCCAGATTTTAGGGTTCGGTTCGGGTTCGATTATCATCTCTAATAAAAACTTCCTATCGGCGGCTGAAAGATAAAGCCTGAGCTCACAGCTGCAGCGGAATTTGCAGCTCAGCTGAATTGTAAAAATCCCACCACTGATATATAGAAGGCCTATTATGCGCAAGTGTCCCAAGACTCATTTGATGCTAAATGTCCTGCGGAGGTTCGGCTAGACTGGTACAGACGATTACGAGTTTGTAGTAGGATATGTTGACATCATCTATTCAACTGGGTTCAATCGGAAGCGTCGGTGGCAAAATGGTATTGATACTAGGCTCTAGTTTCATGGGTTAGGGGTTCGAATCTGACTCGAGTCAGTATTTTTAAAGTTTTACTCAATTTTATCTCATTCTCGGAATATTTTGTATCAATTGGCAAAATCATGAACTACGGAGTAACTTTTAAACCAAAACTATCGTCGTATTCATCACACTGGTACCTGAAGAAGGAATGACAGCAATTCCTGTTTGTTGTATTTTTTAAAGAAAGGAACTTAATTGATTTCGTTCCGCTACTAACTATTAATAATGTTGGGGAGGAGATATGACGCAGCGGTTAGATTGTTCGCCTCGGGTACAAGAGATCATAAGTGAACAGTCAACAAAGGATGGATGTTCCTTGGGCCTATGGAAGGTTAATACTGTATCAGAGCTCGCTGCCGATTGGCGCTATAAATAGGCCTATGATTAACCGTAGAAAGATATGATTAACCATGGAATGGATTAATAATAACCTGCCAGGAACCTGTGAAGGGGTCTCGAAGACTGGACACCGACCAAGACACCACTACAGAATTTGTCGGAGGTTATTATTACTATTAGTAACAATAACGCTGATCCAGTTTAGCTCTGATTCCCTAATTGTAAGAGATGTAGCCACTGACTCGATCGCGGATCAGTATGTGCGGGGTTCAAATCCTGGGCTCGCCCGTAACTTACATCGCCTTCGAGTGAGGAAACTGACGTTACATTAGCTTTACCAGCTTTTACGAGATGTGGTATAGTTCACGCAGGCTACCTCGTCGCACGAAGGTTTTCCATCTTTAAAGCAAGCAGTGCAAGTCAGTGACAGAGAGGTCACAGGATTTGAATTCTGCATCTGGAATTTTCCAGTGAGGAATTCCCAATCAGGAATTTCCAGATCATTTTCCATACGCTACTGGATACTCCGTTTGGCAGCGCATGTGCACGATATGCAAGGAGCCAGTGGCGATGTGGCTTGAGCCAGTGGTGATGTGGCTGGAGCCTGTGGTGGTGTGGCTGGAGCCAGTGGTGATGTAGCTGGAGCCTGTGGTGGTGTGGTTGGAGCCAGTGGTGATGTGACTGAAGCCAGTGGCGATGTGGTTGGAATCAGTGGTGAAGTCGGTAAGACACTCAACCGCGGATCAGTGTGTGCGGGGTTCAAATCCTGGGCTCGTCGGTCACTGACATCGCTTTCGAGTGAGGAAACTGACGTTAGCATTAGTTTTACCAGCTACCGGTCCAGGCATTATTATATTTTTAGACTAGAACGTACAGCGTAGCATTCAGATCAGAAGCTGTCACAGAGAGACGTGTAGATATTCGAACAAGTGATGGCTTGCTTATCAAGCACGTGTGCTACCAATACGACCATTTTAGAATGTTTCAATAGCGTAGGGGTAACGTCATAAAGTTTAAGTGACATATCCTGAGGTGAATTGAACCCTCGTGGGTTCGAATCCCAGCCGCGCTGATCTAAGAGTAAAATCTCGGACATTCACTGGACTGGTTATACGGAAAATGGGCAACGTTGCCTAACTTATTAAAAGTGTGGCGTTAAAGATGATAGATATGAGCAGAGTCGATAATTTCACTATAATGCGTGTTTTGTGTAACTCTGGCGCTGCTTGAATTAACAACGTTTACTACATTGCTGTGCAAATAGCAACTAATCGCTTAGCTCTGAGATTTCAGAGCTAAATTCTAGAATTTTAAAAAAAAATTGATATTTAAATGATTTTGATGGGATTTCATTGGAAATGCGGATGTTCCTCCAAGCTACAGAATTCTCCCGTAGAAAATAGATTTCGACTTCTCCCATTTCTGACTGCGAGCTTTACGTCACCTAAAATATGTAACAAAATCTTTCAAATGATGTAGGTGCATTTATTTAATTACAAGATGCTATGTAATCGTATGTCTCTCTCTCTCTCTCTTAGTGTACCGCCTAATGGCAGGTCCATGGTACATAACGCCTCCACTCTTCTCTGTCTTCCGCCTTCCTCTTCATTTCCATGTATGAGTGGGTCTTTAAATCATCTAACATACCTAATCTCGACCTGCCCCTGCCTCTTTTTCCTTCCATTCTACCTTCTATGACCTCTTTTAATAGACCTTCCCCCTTAGAATGTGTCCTCTCCAACTCTTCTTCCTATTTCTTAATACATTTACCAACTGTCTATCTGTGCCAACTCTCTCCAAAACTTCCTCATTTGTAACCTTTTGAGTCCAGCTAATCCTCTTCATTCTTCTTCATATCCACATTTCCAATGGCTCTATCTTCTTGATATCTTCCTTCCTTAAGGTCCATGTTTCACATCCATACAATAGCGTGGTCCAAACCAAAGTTTCACGATCTTTATCTTTTCGTCATGAACGGTGGGTCTATTTCTATTTGAATCAGTTGATTTGAATCCACTACTAAGTAGTCTAGATTTCCCTTGCACGTGCAGTCTTCCGCCGCTCTAAGCACTCCTATGTCACTCCTTTCCTTAAGGCTCTGCACTGGCTCAAAGTCCGAGAACGCACAGTTTATAAGGCAGCTTTTCTGACATACATATAAGTCCATCATCACCCCTGGTAAATGTTACATGTCCCACTTAATACAAGTGAGACAGCCTTCCTCCATGCAGTCATCCACTAGGTCCTCTAAGTTAATCACCTTAGAGCGACCCAGTATCCCTTCTCGCAGAAAGCTCTCCAAGTGCTCCTCAGATCTGTAATTCTCTTCCTGCCACTTTACGCACCCCATCCTCTTCTCTTTATCATCCTTTCCTTCTGTATGAATAGTTTCATAGACGGTTGAAAACTTTTCTTTTTGATCTCTCCTATCCAACCATTACACTGGAACTGAGACCAACACGTAAACCACCATTCCACTAGTACCCTTCCTCGGACTGACTTCCCGGATTTTGGCTTGCATGGTTTTTGAACCCCATGCTCTTCTCATCGGATTGAATATGGTACCATAGTGCTCAATGTTGTCATTGACGACAGTAACACTCTAATTCTGTTATTATTATTGTGGTCTCTCTTAACAAAGGAAGCGGGAACTCTATATTTTCTTGTACTACAATAATCATCATACAAAACAGTTTATAGAAATCAAACATCATCATCATCGTCATCATCGCCATCATCATCATCATCATCATCCCTTAAATCCCAGTTTAAATATTTAAACTGGGATTTAAAAATATATCTAAATTTTTATATAGATAAAACATATATTCAAAAAGTACGGGAAGACAAAATAATCTTATTTCTTGGGTATTATTATAAGGACGGGGACGATCTAGAGGGTCTTCCGCCCCTCCGAGCTTTAACCTCCCCTTAGCGAAAACTTTTCATTTTAGTCTCCTGGCGTAAGGGTCATGCGATGGTTATATGAGTACGACTACAAGCTGAGGTTTTCTCGTTTTATGCTGAATCAGTCGTTAGGTCTGGTTTTATGCTGAATCAGTCGTTAGGTCTGGTTTTATGCTGAATCAGTCGTTAGGTCTGGTTTTATGCTGAATCAGTCGTTAGGTCTCGACAAGCACAGCAATGTAAGTATTCTTTGACTGTTATTTCATAACGTCCTTCATAACTGTTTTCCAAAATGCAAGATAAATCTGTCACAATTCGCAATCCTAACTTGTTCAAGTGCCAGTGATTGGGCTAACACTTTTGAGCATCGTAACGACTTCGTTCACGTCTCTATAAATGCATTATTTCATATTTGACATCATTCTATCGATAATTATTAAGTTCAATTAAACGAACATTCAAAGCTTAATTAGCCTGCCTCTCTGAAAAAGCTACTATGAAATTTTATGTTTTTCGGAGAGGACTCGGTGTAGGGGTTTATGAATTAGGTATCTCGAATAAAACCTCTTTCTAAAGTATATGGAGCATTTAAATGGACGTAGTCTTCAGGTATAAGGAATAGTGGGATGAAAGTAGATTTCTGTTGCATTCACTATTGTTACTGGTAATTTTCCTATCCTATATCTCGCCTATTATCCTATTTTCCTTCTATATCGCCGCCCGGCTACTCGAGGTCATCTAGCTGTTTAAAAGAATTGCTCAAGCAGAGTGAATTATATTTTTGCAAAGTGATAGAAAGCCTTTGCAAATTATTATTATCATTATTATTATTATTATTATTATTATTATTATTATTATAAGTGTATCCACTGAGTAAAGGAACCCTAGCATAATGAAAAACGCTTAATAAGGGAGCCCTGAAAATAAAGGGGACAAAACCAGGGCTACCTTATTTTTGAGCATTTTTTCTATATATTTCTATTTAGAGGAGAAAGCTGAAATTTGTCAAGTTCATAGATCAAGAAGAATTTTTTCAAATAAAAAAAAGAATGAAGTTTGTAGCATAAATATTAACGGAGATAAAAGCAATAGAAATTTCTTTAGTTATTATGAGTGGGTGTGGCACGTGTATAAATATATGAATAAGGTGGCCTTTTTTCAATCAAATTCCTCTTTTATTGCGAATTATGATTGCACTATTGTTCCGTTTGAGACGTCCCTGACATTGCCTTCGGGTGAGGAACCGAACTGAATCTTTATCTTTGTTGTATATAGGCCTATTTGTATGACTAAATAGGGCCTACATGCGTGTGTAGCACATTTCAAGAGACCGCATTAGGCCTAAATAAAAATATTTGCAAAATAACTTTCTTATTATTAAATGAATAACGGTGCCTTTTTAATTATTTCATTAATGAAATGACCTTTTGTTTATTATAACAAGAATAACGTGGTCTTAGTTGTCATTATCTGAATTAAATGAATTTGTCTTCGTTATTTATAAAATTGCTTGATCAATGATGACTTGGTTACTTAATTCAGCTTAATTTAAGTCAATAATTACTTTGTACACTTTATTCAGCATCCACTAGCTTCAAAAATAAAGTAGCCCTATAATAAAAATATTCTAGACATAACTCAATAAAGAACCACATAATAACTGGCTCCTTTATTTTCTGAATGTATTGGGGCTACTTTACTCGGTCAATAGCATTATTGTTATTATAATACTACTACTACTACTAATAATAATAATAATAATTATTATTATTATTATTATATATTTATTTTATTTTAAATTTTTTTATTTTACTCCGGTGTAAAATCCTGGGATTTGACAAAAACGATTCAAGCAATACGTGCTGAATCGCCGCTCGGCTACTCGAGGTTCTTATTATTATTATTGTTATTATTATTGTTATTATTATTGTTATTATTATTATTATTATTAACAATGAAAACATTTTTAGCAGTGTCATGGTCGAAATCGGTCTTCGAGGCTACTTTACAGAAAGATTTGAATAACAGTAAGCTAAATAAAAATTAAATTGAAATTTATATGTAAAAATGTCTACACATGAGTGAAGCTATACGATTGATGATATGGATGTCTGAACGCTACTGCATTAAAATATGGAATGAAAATTTATAAAAAGGAAACCAAAGTGATGAGAGTGACTAGAAAAGGAGTAGGAGTCAATATAGAAATTGACCGTATGAAGTTAGAAAAGATCAAGAGTTTCAGATATTTAGGACAAAAAATAACAGAAAATTGGAAACGTGGAACATAAGTAAAATTTAGCGTAGATGAAGCAAAAGAGGCCTTGAGTTAGAGGAAAGAATTAGACCTACTAGAAAAAAGTTTGAGATTGTGACCTAGAGACTTTACTTGGACCTGACAAAACTACGAACGAAGAAGTGCTGCATAGGGTTGGCATAAGGAGACAATTGATTGATATAGGTCTAATAAGGAATAAAAAAGAAAAACTGGATGGGTCATATACTGGGTTCCCGGTAGAGCTGATCAGAGAGTAAAATCTCGGACAATCATCATTCAGGGTACACTGATACGCCCGACGTCTTGAAGAGAAGCCCTTCGGGCTTCTGATCTTGACATTAACCGCACATTTTAAAAACTCAGTAGCGTTGATCAATTGCTCGCCTAGCGACACAGGAGAGTAATTTATAATTTATATGATTCTTGTTAATATTTAAGCCGCTTATATGCTTCAAACCTATAATAATTGATTTTATTACTTAAAATACATTCTACATTGTATATTATTGATGTAATGAAAGCTAGATTTTGGGTAGCCTAATAATTTTTCCAGAATGCTTAGCCAATTTCAAATATTCTTATAATAGCTTATAATAATAATAATTAATAATAATTAATTAATAATTATAATAGCTTATAATAATATTATTCGTATAATAGTCTTAATAATACCCGAGACTAATTTTTAGACTATTTAGTGCAGGATGTAACAGGAATAAATAGTCCGAAAATTAAACAGCGGTAAAGTATAGAAACTTGTGTATACTTATATAAGATCTATATAACCAACGATCTTATTGACGGTTAACTCAGAGAGCTATTCTAAATCCACGCCTTGAGTAAAACATATCAGTCAGGCGAAGAGGATAGCGCTACGTATTGACTTGCTCAACTAATAATTCTGCAATATCTTGGGATTTCCAGATCAAAGCATTTACTAAATTTAGTCTTGTATATTATAGTATTCATAATATAGTAATGTAAGCATTAAGCAAAAGGTCGAACAACTATCAGTTAATATATCTTTGTTATTTCTTGTAGGAATGGTTATCTCATCGGCCATGATATCTCATTATTCTAGCAAAACTCTATGAGATATATGGAGTCATAATTGCAGTACATCTAATGAGATCATAAAGTGCGACATGGTACGTCCTATTTCACTTATAGATTCTTTATAACGTTTTCACGAACAATTAATTGATTATTCAATTGAGCTATGAGAATGACAAGAATTTATTCATGAAAATTACAATTGACTCTTCTAAGCTCAAATGGACAATTTGTACGAATTTTGCATGTAGTACAGTGAACAGTTTTAAAGTCTTTTTGCTGATTGAATATTGTAGGTCTATAGGCCTAGGCTAGGCTACACAAAAGTGAAATCACATAGGCCTACGTAGAACTATAGCTATGAGTCTGAGTAAGATATATTTTGCTTGCTATAGTAAGGAATCTAAGGAGCCTAAAATTATGTGCGCAGTGTTTACAACAATAGGCTGTCTGGATCAGCCGTAACAAATATTTATACGAGGAGCGTTCCAAAAAGTAACGAGATTGATTTATAAAATTACGAGAAGTCATAACAAATTTGGTTAGAAATGTGTAACTGTATGTCCTCTTTTTCGACAATCTCCTTCAACAGCAAGGCACTTCTACTCGAGTGGCACCAGGTTATAGATACCCATCTGACACAACTTTGTCACGCTTCTGTCTCAACCAACACTTAGCGGCTCTCTGTATGTCTATGATGCTGGTATATTGTTTTCCTTTCATTCCTTTCTTTATCACGCCATACAAATGAAAGTCTGATGGTGCTATACAAGTCTGTATCGTGGATGTGGTATAGTAGTCCACCCAAGTACCTGTACTGCCTCTTGTGTACGCAGAGCAGAATGTGGTCGGTTACAGAGGAGCAGAACTTGGTCAGATAAACCTGGTCATTTCTTTCGGATATTACTTCAATTTACCGCTTCAACTTTTATGTGGCGATATATCAATCGGCATTAGTTATCTGTCTATTTAGGAGAAGATCAATGAGCAGTATACCTGTAGCATCCCAGAACACAGTAGCCCAGAACACAGTTGCTACAGAACTTTCTTCATGGTTGGGGCGGCCTTAAACTTGCTCAGTGGCGGTGACTTGACTTTTCTGCATTGCATGCACGGCTGTTTATTCAACTGATGTTTCCAATTCTTATTGCCAGTTATAACGTGTCGCTGGAATTGCTCACCCTCCTTGTCGTACCGTTCGAAAAGATCTTGGCAGATACTGAGCCTCATTTCCTTGTTGTCGTCGGTAAGACTGCACAATATAGTCAATAGTGCCATACAAGCTACACACGCGAGGTGGTCCAGTGACGGCATCATCCTGAGTAAAGTAAATATATTAGCTGTTGTTGATTGTTGCTACTGTTCTTGCTGGTATTAGACACCATATAGCTAGAAAGTACTCTGTCTCTCTTAGTGCACTGTCTACTGGCAGATCTGTGTTATGTTACGTCTTCACTCTTCTCTGTCTTCTGTTTTCCTCTTCATGTCCACGTACCAGTGGATCTAGAGTAGTAGAGTGTATTACTAGATATATTTTTACTTCTGGCTCTTAGTTTTTTACTAGAAAGTCTCACTACTTTTGGAATGCTTCCTGTATTCTATAAAAATGCAAATTCTTATGTTATAATTTTTTAATTTTTAATTTTAGAATCTCAAAGTTTGGAACAGCTTCAAATGCAGATTAACAGCAATATAGAGAAATATATTATCATCTGCTCCATGGTTAATGAGTTTATGTTTACCTCGTATCAACAAAATTTTGAATTTTAGAATAGAATGTACTATAAAAACCATACCTATAAGCTGTGAACAATCCTCTATTATGTGGAGATACTTTATGATGCGCTATATGGAAACTTGTATCATCCTAATGGACATTCTACTGGATATGCAGGATTCTTGGATTTATTGAATTGTCTAGAAAATTCTCCAAATATGAACGACTGCTGAAGTCAAGTAAGTAATATGTAAAAGTCTTTGACTTAAGGAAATTTAACTAATTTGAATATTTATTTAAGCTTTAAATTTCAAGTTGATTCCTTAATCAGATTATATGCACAGATTTTGTGTTGGTTTACCCTTTTGCATCTTTCTATCATTCTTGTATGGAGATATTTTGCAAATAATGTCATAAATATCGTTAATACATGTGATGAGTTGAGTGTAGATAGTGAGTAACTATGTGATTCATATTTTGTGCAGTTTTGGTATTTTAAGAACTATTATGTGTTCATTGAGTGATAAGTTATTAAACTTATTTGAAGATAAATCTTAAGTGAGGTAGCTTTTATTAATGTTCCTCTTATATATATCAAGATACTACATAAGTTTAACTTTGTGTAGAATTTAAAAGTTGTTTGGATTTTACTTTACTTGTGTAATGTCCGGGTAGCTGTAGAATAGACCAACCGTGGACTGCATGTGTTGTAAAAGGCGAAAAAGCTCTATCATCCAAACCAGCATCCGAAAGTGCATTCCGTTGATGAATGCCTAGATTTCAAAAATTGCTACAAAATGTTCTAAAAAGAAACGGAAAAGAAGGTCTTTTTGTATCCCGACCCCATGTTGAACTGGGATTCAAGGTAAGATGAAGATGAGGAAGAAAAGAAACTGTTTTAATTGCCTTTCAGATTGTTGAATTGAAAGTGGTTCAAATCTCTCAACGTAAACTGAATTCCCCTCGATCAATTCCCTGCTAACTGCCTAAACATTAGCTCAGCTGTTCTCTGGTGGACTTCAATCGTCTGCCTAACTTATATCTTTCTCGTCGTCGTAATTCCAATCATCGCCAATGGCTCATAACACAGCGCTGCAGTTTGCTAGTCTCTCATCATCTCTCTATGTTCCCACCTCGAGTGACGAGAGTTTGCCTGAGTTTGTGTGGCTGGACGAGAACAAGTACTGCTGTGTGGAGTGCTCACAGCTGCTCAGGGAGCCCATGCAGACAGACTGTGGTCATCGCATGTGCAAGAAGTGTGTCGAGGAAAAACTGGATAACACCGAGGAGACTGAAGATGGAGAGCGAGGTTTTCTGTGTCCGGCGAAAGAAGAAGATTGTTACTTCATCACTAGAGCTAAGGTAAGCTTTTAGTCGCCAATGGTTTAGTTTAAAAAATACACACTATAGTGAACACACACTGTAGTGAAATGATCAACTATGTTGATATCTATCGCTCTTAATACCACTTTTTAAGTGTCCGAGACTTTAATCTCGGATCAGCGCGGCCGGAAATCGAACCCACGGGAGTTCAATTCACCTCAGGATCTGTCATTTATAACTTCATGACGTTACCCCTACGCTATCAAGACTTTCTAGTAGTTAATGTTTATTGATTCTTGTTAGTCGTCTTTAAATGGATTTTTGAAAAATCTGTGTTAGAAGGGAATTTGATGTTAAACCTTTTAGCATTATGATTATTATTATTATTATTATAGTAATAATTATTATTATCATTATATTAGGTATCTTGTAATCACCGAAAATAGGATTTTTATCATTTTATTTAGTGCGATTGCTAGAGCAATTAGCATTAGGAAATATAATATATTATAAATACAAAGATATAAAATTCACTCTGATATTTTATGTACCAAGAGAAGCAAATTTTTTCCTATACAATTTTTTTACTATTTGTTTTTCTTTCTGGCTCGTCACAATGCTTTATACTGGATCTTTATCTTTCTTTAATACTCTTCTTTGTTATGTTTTAGATAAAGCTTCTAGGCTGAGTGTAATCAGCCATATCATCTCATTTTCTAATTTCATTTCTGATCAGAAATTGCTTCATCACGCGTCTATTCTTGATAAATTTATTTTCTCTGTCAGTTCTTCCTAAACTGCATATCAATTGGAACCTACAGCAAAGAAGCAAAGTAGTCAATTCTTCTGTCTAATTTTAAAATCTTGCTTTCACTTGTAATCCCAAGGATTAAAACCTTGGAGTCAAATTTGATGAAAACCTTGACTTCATATCTCATCTGTCTGCTGTTAATCTTTCTTTCAGATCCTTCAAATCAGATAGATACTATCATCTCTTGATAAAAACCATCCATAATTCTTGCTAACTTATTAGTTCATTCTAAACTTGACTACTGTAGCTCATTGCTATATGATCCACCCTCTTGTGCTTTTGCAAAGCGTTCATAGTTATCTAGCACGTGTTGTCTGTCGATCCTCAAGGCTTCAGGCCACCTCTAGTTCTTTGCATAATAATCTTCATTGACTTCCTGTGGTTCAAAGAATTGAGTATAAAATTGCTCCATCTATTACGTTTAAAAACATCTTAAGAAACCTTCCTACCTTTTTTATCTCTTAATTCCATACTGATGTTCTCCTAAGCTTCATTCTTCTCATTCCAACTTCAAACTCCAGATATTCTCACCTCCTTAGGCTTTTTATCTTGTTCCACTTTTATTTTTTATTTGTTTTATTTTTTTACTTGTTCCACTTTTTGTAACACATCAATTTCCATTATAGCTTTATATTATCTTGCCTGACTGTTTTTTATCATTGATCGAGCACCATTTAGGATCTCTTTTCTAAGAGATCCGCACTTGTTTTTTCAGATCATTTAGGTAAATCGATGTCTAATGACATATGATAAAAGGACGCCTCTGACTTCACCCTTGTATGAGGAAAGCAAAGGGATGGTAAATCTTTATTTATTGTCATTGTAAGAATCTTCCCTTGAATCCTAGTTTAACTGAGGTCGGGATTAGAAAATTTGTTAGAATTTCCGGATCCTGGGCGCTCACCAATCAAATACGCTTTTTTGGGGTTGGTTTGGTGTGTTAAGCCTTTAATGTGAAGCTATTAATTCTTTTGCAAGATTTAGATCACTGAGTAAGCACTGTTTATTAAATAATATTATTATTTAAGTTTTACTTATTATTTATTATTAATTTCCTTATTTTTCTTTATGTTATATTATATTATTATAGTAAGGAAAATTATAATAAATAAAGAAATTAAATAATAATGAAAAATAATAGTTAATTAATTAAATTAAATTAATTATTGAATTTTAATAATTAAATGATTAAATTATATTATATTATTAATGTATAATAATATTAATATATTATTACAAACAATATATTATAATAATATGAATAATAAGAAAATTTAATAAATATTATTATAAATTTTGCTATCAATAGTGTATAAATATAATAAAAGAAATAGTTATAATTAGATAATACTTTTATATATATACTAAATGGAATTTATTTAGAAAATATAATATATTACTGTATTAATATTGTTTAAATATTTTTATTCCTGTATAGTTGCACATATGTCATAAGCATGTGTAGTAGAGTTTCATTTCTTATGGTTGCTGTTTTTGTAGTATTACATTACTTCCTACTTTTCCTCTCCATGGTTATTAGTAGTCAGTGATTTTGTTGGGGCTTCAATAGCTGCTGGTGCGGATTAAGGAATAACCACCAACACCCTGGGGATTATTTACATTCAAAACTTCAGACACTTGGTCTTCCAAAGTGGTTGCTCACAAAGTACTAACCGCACGCAACGTGGCTTTACTTCATTCAGCTGACGCTCAGCTTAACCGAATGCGATAAATCCACTCCCCAAATTTATAATGATAAAGCTAAAAGCTAACGTTAACGTCAGTTTTCTCACTCGAAAGCTATGTCAGTGACGGGCGAGCCCAGGATTTGAACCCCGCACATACTGATCCGCGGTCGAGTGTCTTACCGACTTCGCCACTGACTCCAGCCAATATGCTAATAGGCCTATATTATAATATTTATTATTATTAATTACTAATACCATTGATTAAATAATAATAATACTTTAGCTCAAGATGTTGCATACTATATAATAATAATAATAAATTATTATTATTATTATTATTATTGTTATTATACTTAATAGAGAGAGGGAGATAATAATAGTATTATTAATATTAGTTTCTTAGTTTAAGCCAATTTTGACTCTGTTGCCTTACTGTACTAGTTTTAGCCTTATTTTGACTTTATGACTTCCCTCAGGGGTTCATTGAACAGCTTTTATTGCATTTCATCAAGTAAAAAAAATTCAAATAATGATAATCAATATATTCCATTTTTACTTTTTTGGACATTTTATCGCCCTAGTTACAAGTAGTTTCCTTTGTGATTTGTGAAGTCTTTAATTCACTGCTTCCTGTTGACTGATTAGGCCTCTATCGGTGGTCTCTCCTTTGTGAACGTTATTTGTTATGAGGCCATCTGGTGAGGATTTTACTTTTTTGGACATTTTATCGCCCTAGTTACAAGTAGTTTCCTTTGTGATTTGTGAAGTCTTTAATTCACTGCTTCCTGTTGACTGATTAGGCCTCTATCGGTGGTCTCTCCTTTGTGAACGTTATTTGTTATGAGGCCATCTGGTGAGGAAGTGTAGTGATTATATACTATTCAAATTCAAATCCAGTGCTTTGATTGGTTGGAGTTGATGGTGCAGAACCAATGTGTCAATGGAATTGGCAAAGCCTCCTCTCTAATGTTTTGTGCCTGATAAAAAAATAAAACTGAATCTACTAAAGACACGGGATTTCCATGCCTGTGTTCTATATAATATCTTATCTTGAGATGACATTTTTCCTAATTTTCTGATCGGCACTGACGGTCTGAATGTTAGGAAGACATTAGGAAGCAGTTGTTTTAACTCACCTTTACTATTAAGTTATCCTTTATTTTGCTGATGCGGTGGATAAAAGAAATTCAAATTCAACGGTAGAGATTACAAGGGTTTAGAATTATTTGAGATAAGAGGTGTTTGTTGATATAACCCACTTTTGACTCACTCGCGGACTTAAGTTTAAACAAGGGTTGACTGTTTTTGATTTGCAGTACTTCTGAAGAAATTGTCACTAAATATTGAAATACTACTTGAAATAAGACATTCTTACATGAGATCTTGTTGTTGTGTTTGAGAGATTCATTTGATAGCATTCACTGATTTGTCTGTTCAGAATGGTAAGAGAACAGATGAGAGCCTCTTTTGAAATAATAATAATAATAATACTAAAGGCTTAACGTCCCTTTCCTCATCCAGGGATGATGTCAGGGACGTCCCCAACAGCACACAACACTACAGATCAATTCACCCAGACCAATCTGCAAAAGAAATGTTCTGAGGAGAAGTAAGATCCTAAACGAAAGGTGATCAAAAATGGTCAGGGTAGATTGATTATGTCTACGGTGGGAAAAGGTAAGTCTTACGCTTGCTAGAGAATGTTGAAAGAGAAAATCAAGGGCGAAATTACTCTTCTAAAGTAGACGTCAATTTGGCTTTTGAATTGGTTAGTTAATGGCATACTTTCTCTTTCTCTCTCTCTCTCTCCTCCCCCCTCTCTCTCTACCTCCTTCCCTCTCTCTCCCTCTCCCCCGTCTCTCTGTCTCTCTCTCCCTCTCTCTTTCTCCCTGTCTTTCTCTCTCTCTCCCTTTCTCTCTCTTTTTCTCAATTTCCCTCTCTTTCTCACTCCTCTCTCTCTCTCTTTCTCTCAATTTCTCGCTCTTTCTCACTCCTCTCTCTCTCTCTCAATTTCTCTATTGTCACTCCTCCTCTCCTCCTCCTCTCTCTCTCTCTCTCTCTCTCTCTCTCTCTCTCTATATATATATATATATATATATATATATATATATATATATATATATATATAAATAGAAATATATATATATATTTCTTTCTCACTCTCACGGAAATTAGTGTCAGATCTCGAATATTCTTTAGCTCTGAAGATAAACGCTTTCGTTTTCAAGCCTAATCTCGTAGAAGCTGTGAGGATTGATATTTATACGACGGTGGTTTTACGATAGGGAAAATCCCATACTCATTATCGCTGGGAAATCATGTTTATTTGTTTTGTAAAATTTGCAATTAAATGCGCACAGCGACATTTTTGGCGTAAATAAATTTGTATATAAACAAGTGGTTTATAGCTTGCTTTAATACGATTAGATAAACGGGTTGTTTTTACATAGCTATAATACGATTGGATAAACGGGTTGTTTTTACATAGCTATAATACGATTAGATAAACGGGTTGTTTTTACATAGCTATAATACGATTAGATAAACGGGTTGTTTTTACATAGCTATAATACGATTAGATAAACGGGTTGTTTTTACATAGCTATAATACGATTAGATAAACGGGTTGTTTTTACATAGCTATAATACGATTGGATAAACGGGTTGTTTTTACATAGCTATAGTACGATTAGATAAACGGGTTGTTTTTACATAGCTGTAATACGATTAGATAAACGGGTTGTTTTTACATAGCTGTAATACGGTTGTTTTTACATAGCTATAATACGATTGGATAAACGGGTTGTTTTTACATAGCTATAATACGATTGGATAAACGGGTTGTTTTTACATAGCTATAATACGATTGGATAAACGGGTTGTTTTTACATAGCTATAATACGATTGGATAAACGGGTTGTTTTTACATAGCTATAATACGATTGGATAAACGGGTTGTTTTTACATAGCTATAATACGACTAGATAAACGGGTTGCTTTTACATAGCTATTATATCAAAGGTTCTGCTAATACTATTGCGTTGTGTTATCTTGTGTTTGTGGTCGTTCTTAAAACACTTAATCTCTGAGAACCTCTGACTTGGGAAACTAGTGACTCACAGGTAGTATTTATTTAGTTGGCCGTCGCCTATTTGTATTGTTGCTTCTTACTAATGAAGCACGATAAAACGACACATTAATAGAAAACAGTCATTTGTAATATGATCAGGGTTTATTATTATTAATTAATTAGCAATTACAATTCTAGCAAGACACCAATGTTCTATTCAACTAATTATTCTAGACAGGCAATACGCTTTCACAGTTATGATCAGTCCCTAATTCTACCACTTAAACTTGATATAGAAACATATGTATAAATATCTATATATAAATATCTTTAACTTTTGCTCCCTATGAATCTTTATATCTTCTACTATTCTACTATCTTTACTCTAAATTCTTTCTGTTACTGTCTGTGACAAACTTCTAAGTCTTTTCTAAACAGCCCTTGGACTTAGCCAGATTCAACTTGTCTTGATCTCGACTTAGCTGTTTCTTCACTTCTACTAGACTTTACTCAGCTTGACTCCCTTCTCTTAGACTGCTCTTTCCTTAACCTCTTCTCTTGGACTCTTCTTTCCTTAGCTCCTTATTCTTAGACTATCTCTCCCTAACTCACTCTTCCTCCTCTATTCTCATCTGAGGTCTTTCTATTCCTGCTAAACCGCGCCTTCTTCCTATGTACTGTCCAATAGAGTTAATTCATTATATTTAAGATAATCTAATCCTCCAATCACAGTTGACTTCTTAGTTTGACTTCCGTGATTTATCCTATTATTCCGGCCTTAGATCACACAAACAATTCTCTTTAATCTATCAGACATTCCAAGACAATGCAACTATCACTCGTGCCATTAGCGATCTCTTAATTGCTTTTCCAGCACTCGGATGAATTCAGACTTGCATCTTATAACGTCGTCCTTCCAGATGTCCATTCCCGCATTCTATCCTCTCTATTTAGGTTAATCACTGGCATGCTCAGGTTATCTAAAGAAATCTATGTCTTAGCTCAACTGCTAACCTTTCACAATTTGTAGTCTAATCTTTGATGTATCTTTTCATATAAAATATATGATTATATGTTACAGCATTCCAACACTACTGACTAATTCCATAATTAACAGTATCAATAGTGCAAGACATACATTATATCTAATCATAACATCTTCCTGCACTGCTGTACCAAACAGTCCTGCAAATATCTTCGCCATGAACGGTAATAATGCTCGTTTGGTTTTGTCACTCTCAAACATGTCATTTTCTGGTATGACACTTCTCACGTCCTGTGCTAATTTCTTGAGATATTCCTGACCTCTATATGCCACCTCTTGAATGTACTTGATTTTGGGTTCGACGCTGGAACAATACCATCTTGATTCCACGTCATTTATTTCACGGCACCTACCTCTGATAGTTTTATCAACACCCGCTCCTGCAAAAGTTTCGGCTATTTTCATATTTTCCTGCAGTAGAATTGGTAATTCCACTGCCCATGTGTGTCGCCAGATTCCTGTGGTTGGTGATGATTTTCCTTTGAATTTATAGTACAGCCCATAATTCAATCTGTTCACTGACTGTTCCTGACAATTACTAATCATGACTAGTGAACATAATACTACTAACACGAGTAAGATCTCCTCTCGAGACATCTTCTGAAACTTCATTTTCTTGGGTTCAGTCACTTCTTCTCTGCGGTCCGTACCCTACAACGCAATCAAATGTTCCATTCTTAACATTTGTTCATTTTCACTTCACTTTAACATTGGTTCATAATTTTCAATCTTTCTCTCTCACGATTTCATTATTTACATTTGATAGTGGTCCATTTACTCCTCTAAACACAATAATCAATCATTTTTGCACTACACGTCTTTTTCTCAGTTTTCCTTCTTTGGTCCTATTTATATGATAGTTCATCTTCAAATATTCTGAAATATCTTTTTCATTCTCCCAACTTGGCTTACTATTTGGGTCATCCCATTCTACTAGGTAATGGTACTCGTTATTTATCTTCTTTATTTTTAGTAGTCTTTTAGCTGGATACCAAGCTCTCTTAGCTTCTTTCTTGTTCTCACGTACTACTTCACTATTTGTGCCTTGAGCCTGTGTTTCATTTTCATCATTAGTCTCTGCTACATTTAACGTAGTCTGATCTTCTGTCCTCTTTGTAACATTTGAGTTATCATCATCATTTTCTACTTCATTATTGATCATACTTTGTCCATTATTATGATCTTGTTCTTGTTCCTCGTTCCTTCTGTCCTCAGTAGTCATTTCTTCATTCTGTATCTGTCTTGCATAATTTCTAACATGTGAATCTTCTTGATCATGATATGCTTTCAATCTGTCTGCATGTATTGGATAACCTATTTGTTTGTGCGTTTCACAATTTCGCAGAACAAAGTTGCAGTCAGATGTCTTGTCAGTGATGTAATACGGACCTTTCCAGTGAATTTGCAATTTCCTGGATTTGCCTAGCGGTGTGACAGGATCGTATAACCATACTTTCTGTCCTACTTGAAATTCAGGTAACTTGGCTTTCTTATCAAATTGCTGCTTGTAGTATACTTGACTCTGTTCAATGTTCTCTTTAGCAATTTCTTGAATTAGTTTGATCCTTTGAAGAAATTTCTGCATGTATTCAGCTTTATCTGGATTTAGCTCTGTTTCAGCCAGTCTTATATAATTGTCGATAGGTAATCTCATCTGTCTGCCGAACATAACTTCATATGGTGTAAAACCTGTACTGTACGTAGATACAGTGGAACGATAAGCAAGCATAATTGTTTGCAGATACTGATTCCATTGATCTTGCTTATCACAGTAGGCCTTTAGTCCTGTCCATATGTTTCTATTGAAGTTTTCGGCTGCTGCATTTGCTTGTGGATGATATGCAGACGTCTTCGTATGCTGAATATCAAACAGTTGACATAGTCGTGCTATGACTTTAGACATGAAATTAGCTCCTCTATCAGTTACTAGGCTCTGCATAGCTCCATATCTGCATATAATCTCGTTATAGAGAATATCAGCTACTTCTGTTGCTTCCTGCGTTTTAAGTGGAAATGCTTCAGGGAACCGACTGAATGATTCCACACATAATAGAATATATTTGTATCCTTCCGCTGTCTCTTTTAGAGGGCCACAGATGTCAAAGTGGTACCTCTGACAACAAGTGTCGGTTACTGGCAATGGATTCAAAGAAGCTTTCCTAAAATGCGTGTCTCTTTTTACTTTCTGGCATACCAAGCAAGTCTTACAGTATTGCTTCACGTCTCTGTACAAGCCTGGCCAAAAGTACTTCCTCTTGATGGTTTCATAAGTTCTGTCTAAACCTGCATGACTGTTGTTGTCATGGTATTGTTCTAAAACAGCTTTCCTCATAGAAATAGGAATGGCAACTTGTAATGCTTCAGCTTCATCTTCTACATTGAACCGTCTTGCTCTGATTAATGACTTATGATGAAGAATTCCATCCTTCATGAAATAATTTTCAGCTTCCATTTCAGTTTGCGTAGCTAACTTAGGATCCAAAGGAGTTTCTCCTGTTTCGAGAAATATTATTATTCTGGATAGATCCTGACATTCTCTTTGTTGCTGTGCTATGTCTGTTAATGCCATAACATGATTGTTGATTTTGTGCTGTTTCTGTACCACAGTTTGCTGATCAGAACTGAAATATGCTATGACTGGTTCATATACTCTAGTTGTCTGTTCTTCATCAACATCATCCTCATCCTCATGATCTCCAGCTGTGAAACTGGATTCTGATGCCATCTCAAAGTCATCATCAGTTTCTAGACAGGTAATTTCACAGCTATTCTGATTGTTTTGTATGTTTGCTACTTGAACTGTTCCTGTCAGTAAGTCATCATCTTCATCATCCTCATCTTCTTGTATTGGTGTGTATGGTCTCCTGCTTAGTGCATCAGCATTGTGATTTGTTCTTCCTGCTTTGTACTTGATAGTAAAGTTGTATGGTTGTAGATATAAACTCCAACGAAATAATCTGCCATTATTATTTCTTAGGGACCGAAGCCATGTCAGAGATATGTGATCGGTGAACACAGTGAATTCCTTATGACAAAGAAATACTTTATTAGCTCTGATTGCTTCAACAAGTGCTAGTCCTTCCAAATCTGTGACTGGATAGTTCTTCTCAGCATTTCTTAAGCTTCTACCTCCGTATACTAGAGGATGTTCACGTCCATCGTCTCCTATCTGCGATAAGATAAAACCTATTGATTCAGTCGAAGCGTCAGTTGTTAAAATGAAGGGCTTGTCCATGTTCGGATATGCAAGTACAGGTGTGGATGTCATTGCTGTCTTGAGCTTGTCAAATGCTGCATCACTTTCCGCTGTCCAGACAAAAGGCGTGTCTTTCTTCAACAGGTTATTCAAAGGTGTGGCTATCTTTGCAAAGTCCTTGACAAACCTCCTGTAATAGCTACAGAATCCTAGAAATGCTCTGACATCTTTGACTTTAGTTGGTCTAGGCCAATCCTTGACAATCTTGATCTTCTTGTCGTCCACAGAAATGCCCTCAGTAGACAAAACATGTCCCAGATATACAATTTTGTCAAGAGCAAATGTGCACTTTTCAGGATGCAATCTGAGATTCGCCTGTTGTAGTCTATCAAAGACATTCTGCAAATGAATCAAATGTTCATCAAAGTTTCGACTGTAGACCAATATGTCATCAATGTATATCATTATATATTTCCAGGTCATTCCACGGAATACTTCAGCCATGATCATCTGATAACTGTTAGATGCATTCTTCAGACCAAAAGGCATTCGTGTGTATTTATAAGAAGCTTGGTGGGTGACAAATGCAGTTTTATGCATGCTATCTGGATGCATTGGTATCTGATGAAATCCTGACTTCATGTCCAGTAAAGAAAAAATGCCTGGGTTGTTCTCTGACAGTGCGTCAAACACATCAGTCATCAGTGGAATTGGAAAGGAAGTTTGCTTGGTGACGTCATTGAGCTTCCTGTAGTCAATGCACATTCTGAACGTCCCATTCTTCTTCTTCACCAAGACCACTGGTGATGCCCACATGCTGGATGATGGTTTGATTAGACCACTCTCTAGCATTTCTTCTGTCTGCTTCTCTATTTCCTTGCGAGCTTGAGGAGAATAGCGATATGGTCTCTGTCTAATAGGTATCTGTTTATCAGTTTCTATAACATGTGACTGTACAGTCGTTCCAGGTAATTGATGAAGGTTGTAAGCAAATACGTCGTGGTTTCTCTCAATCAGCTCCGTTAGTTTCTTTTTCTGTTCTGGAGATAGCTTGTCATTCTCGAGCTTGATGCCCATATCGTTGATTTTTGTTGGCTTGTAGTTTAAATCAGCTTTGTCTGATTGTTTGTATTGAGCTTGTTGTGCCTGTATGTTCTGCACTCTGCCTGTCTGAGTCTCTGTATTGCTCATGTTGTTTGTTGTACAATCAGTCATATTTGTCACATCATTCATTACAATAGAGTCATTAGTTATCAATTGTAACGAGGCTACCTTGGTGTTCTTACTAATGAATATTTCATCATTAGTAAGATTTAGAATTCTAACAACTGTTTTGCCATTTCGTGGCTGTACAATGGCTCTGGCGGTTAGATATTTCTGTTTGTAGCGTACTGGTAAAGGCTCCAGTAAATAGCAAGTGTTTGGCACATCTCTACACTTAAATACTGTAACCTGTAACAAGGTTTCAGTACGAGGCGGTAACACTGTTGCTTTAGCTACTCTAGCGATATGAGGTTTATATGATAACATGTTTACAGCAATCATGTTATCATAAAAAGTAACTGTACCATCAGAGCAATCAATTTGAGCCCTAGTGTGTTGTAGAAAGTCCAAACCCATAATCATCTCCTGCTGCAACTGTGGGACAACCAAGAATTCAAAAGGTAATGAAAAATCAAAGATTTTCAGTGGTAACACTACCTTTCCTAACACCTTCATTGGTGACCCATCAGCGGTGGTTAATAGATTTGGAGTCTTTCTATCAACCTGTACTCCTAAGTTTCTTATCAACTGCTCTGATACTACCGATTTACAACTTCCCGTATCAACCAAGGCACGAACAAACTTACGAAATATCTTTACTTCTATGACATTGTTATTTAATTTACATTTGCACGGAGAAATATTACATACACATTTACAAACAGTGTTATAGCATCGAGTCCCAACTCCTCTCTTACGAGAAAGAGTTGGTGTATGGCGCTATGCTCTCCTTCTGCCAGATCTGCAGACTCTACTGAAATGACCTACTCTACCACAGTTAAAACATTTCAGGTTTCTGGCAGGACAACCTGAATTAGAATGTCTTACCAATCCACAATTCATGCAACTATGAGCATTTGGCACATTACGAGGCCTTCCGTTGTTATGTGCAACTACTGGCACCTGTGGCTGTGATTGTCTGTTAAAATATTGTCTGCCGTTATGAATATTATTTTGCTCCACAGATCCATTCGCGGTAAATCGAACTCGCCTGGGCGAGGGATCTCTGTTGTTATTATTGGCTACAGATCTGTTTTGGCTTATTTGAATTTCTGCCACTTGCAGTGCATTGAATTTTTGTTCGATGCGCTGTAGCATGGCAGTGACGTCATCATTACGTACTTCAGTGGCCTCAGCAATTTGAGCCCACCGAGTCAGTTCGTCAATATCTTCTGGTTCCTGTTGAACTACAAGAGCTCTTATGTTAGGACGTAGTCCATTGATTATACACAAGAGCAACTGCTGCTCATCTAACTCTGCTAGCTGACCTTTTTGCTGCATTAATAATATGTATTCATCGACAGACTGCCTCTGTGATTGAGATGTTGTCCATACATTGGCGACATCTTTCCACCTATGCACAGATTCTCTCTGGAATCGGTCTACAAAAAGTTCTTTTAGCCTCTCCATATCACTTTTGTTTCTGATTCGATGTTATCGAACCAGAATTTAGCTGCATCTTTAAGCAAAATGGAAATAATCCCATCATTTCTTTTTCCCCCAGACCTTGGTAAAGACAGTAACTTTCAAAGTCACTGAACCATTGATTTGCACTTTCTGATTTCGTGCCCTTAAAATGAGCAGGCAGCAATAACGCCATGCCTTGACTATCTTTAATATTATGTCTGTTTGTGTTTTTACAGGGGTCAGGAAGAATTACCTTTGCTCTTGTTCTCAGCTGCTCGTCCTCTGAATTGCCACCGTCCTGCTGCTCCCCCTCTAAACTGACACTTCTATGCTGCTCTTCGACAACAGGCTGATGATCTGTGCTCAGCTGTTGACTGTTAGTTTCTTGTGCGATGGAGTCTTCGGATGAAGACAAATGAGAGTGTAGTGTAGGCGGTGCAGGTGAATTCGAAGTTTGTGGCTGTGAATCTGATGTCACTGCCTCTGTAGTCAACCTTGTCCAGTTGTTGCTTTGAGACATATGCCCTTTGACACTGTAGTTGCTGATGTTGATTCACTGAAGTTGTAGAGGCGTGTGTGGTGTAGATCGTAGGCTGAATTAGATCAAAGGCATCGGCAGCACTTATAGAAACCTTCTTGCGACCTATGGAGGTTCAGCCGCAAGTTAGGCTCAATGCTGACAATGTGGAATGTGGAATTGAGAAATACAACTGCTATATTTGTTTTTATTATTTTCTGCAAAACTTAAGCAAACGATATAGTACAGGGCAGTAGATATTAGTAAATAATGAGAGTCGTCTTACTTTACTTAAAATTTAAAATTACAGCAAGGATGAATTAGGAATTAATTATTAGATTAAATTGAATTATTAAATTTTATAACTCAATTTCTTGTATTAATTAACTACAGTCGGAACAGGAAAAGCCTGGTTCTTCACCATATATCAAAGGTTCTGCTAATACTATTGCGTTGTGTTATCTTGTGTTTGTGGTCGTTCTTAAAACACTTACTCTCTGAGAACCTCTGACTTGGGAAACTAGTGACTCACAGGTAGTATTTATTTAGTTGGCCGTCGCCTATTTGTATTGTTGCTTCTTACTAATGAAGCACGATAAAACGACACATTAATAGAAAACAGTCATTTGTAATATGATCAGGGTTTATTATTATTAATTAATTAGCAATTACAATTCTAGCAAGACACCAATGTTCTATTCAACTAATTATTCTAGACAGGCAATACGCTTTCACAGTTATGATCAGTCCCTAATTCTACCACTTAAACTTGATATATAAACATATGTATAAATATCTATATATAAATATCTTTAACTTTTACTCCCTATGAATCTTTATATCTTCTACTATTCTACTATCTTTACTCTAAATTCTTTCTGTTACTGTCTGTGACAAACTTCTAAGTCTTTTCTAACAGCCCTTGGACTTAGCCAGATTCAACTTGTCTTGATCTCGACTTAGCTGTTTCTTCACTTCTACTAGACTTTACTCAGCTTGACTCCCTTCTCTTAGACTGCTCTTTCCTTAACTTTCTTCTCTTGAACTCTTCTTTCCTTAGCTCCTTATTCTTAGACTATCTCTCCCTAACTCACTCTTCCTCCTCTATTCTCATCTGAGGTCTTTCTATTCCTGCTAAACCGCGCCTTCTTCCTATGTACAGTCCAATAGAGTTAATTCATTATATTTAAGATAATCTAATCCTCCAATCACAGTTGACTTCTTAGTTTGACTTCCGTGATTTATCCTATAATTCCGGCCTTAGATCACACAAACAATTCTCTTTAATCTATCAGACATTCCAAGACAATGCAACTATCACTCGTGCCATTAGCGATCTCTTAATTGCTTTTCCAGCACTCGGATGAATTCAGACTTGCATCTTATAACGTCGTCCTTCCAGATGTCCATTCCCGCATTCTATCCTCTCTATTTAGGTTAATCACTGGCATGCTCAGGTTATCTAAAGAAATCTATGTCTTAGCTCAACTGCTAACCTTTCACAATTTGTAGTCTAATCTTTGATGTATCTTTTCATATAAAATATATGATTATATGTTACAGCATTCCAACACTACTGACTAATTCCATAATTAACAGTATCAATAGTGCAAGACATAAACTATATCTAATCATAACACAAAATATAAAACATACAATAATCAAAATTACTAAAATAACAATATTCTCTAAGCTACGTAATTTACTACTTTGCGTCTATTTCTTACACATACTACTATTTCGCATTTATCATCATAATATACAGTGCAATCAACTAGATGCTTATATCATTAACAACTGACAAACTTGACGTTAAACTTAGTTAACGTATTCCTACCAATCTTTGATTATGTCTGCTTAGACAACATCTAGTGTAAATTACAGTTTCACTGTGGTGACACCCAATGTATATTTTTAGGTGAGACCCTTTTGATTTGAACATTACCATTCATTTTCAGCTAACAATAAAGTAATATCAATAATCCAAACGTTATCTTAACTCGATTAAACCCGAAGTACTAATTTACAATGTTTACACTAAATGAAATCTTTAAGTCTACATTTGTTACTACATAACATTTCATTGTTTATTGGGGAGCGAATACTCCCTGTACCTCTTTTCTAATAACAATGTACAGCCGACGTATCTCAGCTACAGTGTAGCCACTGCATCTGTATAAATAATCACATCTCTATACCGTACTCGTGGTTCCCGCATTCTCTTTACTCTGATAGATTTACGGCTTGATTGCTTTATTGATATACCACACATGTGAGTTTATACGGACCCAAGATGAATATGAAACTTAACTATATTGCATTTATTCAACATATTATTTAAACTAGAAATACGATTATGGTAACACTATGATACGATTAGATAAACGGGTTGTTTTTACATAGCTATAATACGATTAGACAAACGGGTTGTTTTTACATAGCTATAATACGATTAGATAAGAAGGTTGTTTTTACATAGCTATAATACGATTAGATAAATAGGGTTTGTTCCTATCTAGATGAGCAGTCTCGGAGTTTTCTCGTTGAAATGATGTGTCGATTTCCTTTTTATCTGAATTAGTTGTATAGCAACTTGAGGTTTCGATATTCTGTAAATGTTAACAGATACAGTTTGAGCAAAGCTTGTAAAATCTGGTCAACATGAACTGTCTTCTTCAGTGCACTAAGTGGCAGGTTCAAGGGAGCATTCCTTAGATCAACAAGTTAATCCCTTCGCAAAGTCTATGCCGTATCCATACCTTATGTAGCCTATAACTTGCGAAAGTTATATACCTCCGTACCTTATGTAGCCTATAGCTTGCGAAAAGTAATGCTTCTCAGGTGGTTTCCCTTTGCCTTCCTCAGTTAGGTGGATTAATTACCATTTAATCCTGGAGGAAAATATTTCATTGTGAGGTGGGTCCCCTCTAGCCATCCTCTGCTCCTGCCTTTAGTCACCTCTTATGTACTCGCGGCAGATTTTTTGTGGTTGCCCAATTCTGCAGTGGTCCAACCACACCCTAGCTCAACAACTGGAACTGTAAGTTATATGAACTGTAAGTTAGCAATTTGTACGTTGCTTTCTCTTCACTTGGAGCTCTAGATAAATTTGATTGGAAGGGAGAGAGGGTTAATATTTTTTCAAAATATATGATTATCGGCAAAATTGGATGATGCTGTTTTACTGACTAAACGGATGGAATTGAGCTGTAGAGATAGGGCTAAGGCTAGGTCATCTATATGCGAGTCGTGAAACTACTAATGGCTCGTCTTCAGCGTTGCAGTTTTCGGGGGGGGGGGTTGAAACCCCAACTAAGATTTTCAACCCCCACCACAATTTAAAATAGAGCTCTGGGGGCAAAGTTTCAACCACTTTAGCGATAAACAAGGTCTTAACCCACGACTAAATTCGTTCAGCATGGTTGTTGATGTGTTATCTAGAAAGTTCTAGATAGCTTTGTCTACTCATTATATAGTTCTGTATAATGAGTAGACAATGCAATTGATCTTTAAATTGATGCTATTTTAATTCACTTGCAGTTAGACAGTCTCATAGTGCCTAAATAATTTTAATATAAATATTTAATTAATTGCTTGAAATGTAATTTGCTCTATGCTTTGGCACTGGATTTGAACCCTGCACCTAATGACCCGGGCTGACAGATTTATTAGCAATTTACTACTGGTCTTGCCTAACAATGGGTCACACTCTGGGAGTAGTGTAATTGTTTCAGTCTTTGATATTCAGTTATTAGAATTTAGAACTGCCATATTGATAGTGATTCACGTGGCAATATATATGATCTTTATTTCACAAAAACACATGGCAGTATAAACAGAACAAGAAATGAAAAATAATGCACGAACCACCGAGCAACAGAAACCAAGGATTAACCTTCAAGAGTCTACAAATAGAGAAAGTTCAACTAAAATCGCCGTTTAAGTTACGACCATTAATTATCCAGCTGATGAAGCGACTGTTGTGGAAAGCTATTTGATAAAATACTGATTTTATTGTGCAGCAAGATATCAGGAAGCTAGACGCATTGGAAATGTGGATTTGGAGAAGAATGGAAAGGATTAGCTGTACTCGAAAGGTTACAAATGAGGAAGTTCTAGGAGTTGGCACGGATAGACAGTTGATAAATGCATTAAGCAATAGGAAGAAGAGTTGGATTGGACACATTCTAAGGGGGGGGGGGGAAGTCTATTAAAATAAGTCATAGTAGGTAGAATGGAAGGAAAAAGAGACAGAGGCAGGCCGAGATTAGGTATGTTGGATGATTTAAAGACCCACTCATATGTGGTTATGAAGAGGAAAGCGGAAGACAGAGTAGAGTGGAGGTGACGTATACATGGGCCTGCCATATAGGCAGTGCACTAAGAGAGAGAGAGATTGGACAGGAGATTGATTGTGCTGCAGATCAACCCAGACTTCTCGATGCTGCGTGAGATCAACCGGCAGGAGGTTTACTGCAGGCACAGGTCTAGAGGCTGTCACACCACCCTGCCTCTCAGACGTCTCAAGGTATGGCTGTAGATCTGCTTTTCAATCCGTCAACCAATCAATCAAGGCCAATCAATCAATCAATCAACCAGCAGGAGGTCTACTGCAGGCACAGGTCTAGAGGTTGTCACACCACCCTGCCTCTCAGACGTCTCAAAGTATGACTGTAGACCTGCCTATCAATCAATCAATCAATCAAGGCTTATCAATCAGTCAGTCGTGTCATTCTGTTAAGAGACTTTCTGTGATGTGGAAAGGTGACTGATGATGATGATGATTATGATGCATTTTATTAACATATTAATGTATTTTAAAGCGCAGCAGACAGGATCTGGTTTACAAACATCAACCATAAAGACTTAGGAGGTCACGACTGAAATCCTCAATTCAAGAAATTCAGTCAAGAAATTCCTCAATTCTTTGGCATCACTACGTCAATCCGCTGACCAAACTCATCTCCAGTTAGGAAATGATCATCTTCGTAAAGTGCCTTTCTGTAGATCATCGCTCTATATAGTGCTTTTCTGTATAGATCTACTTCGTAAAGTGCCTTTCTGTAGATCATCGCACTGTATAGTGAATACACAGTGAATACGACAACATGGTGTGGATGTGCCTCAAACGATGGTTCTCAGTTGTGTGGGGATTAAGATTTCAGATATAAGATATAATAAGATTTACTGACTATTTAAGTTCTATATTTCTATGAGATGTTGTTTGACGCAGGCACACCTAGCAGACTGCCCGCACAGGCCGGTGACCTGTAAATACTCAGCTCAGGGTTGTACTGAGGACATATCAGCTGATCAGCTGAACGACCACGTGACCCACTGTCAGTATCAGCCCTCCCCCTGTCAGCATTGCAAGAAGAGCATACCCATGATACTGATGAAGGTCTGGGACTTGTTAGATATAATAATAATAATAATAATAATAATAATAATAATAATAATAACCTCCCACAATTTCTATAACGGTGTCATGGCCGGTGGCCGGTCTTCGAGACCACTTTACATGTTCCTGGCAGGTTATTATTAATCCTTTCTGTGGTTAATCATATCTTTGCTATTGATAGCTCTGGTAAACTAAAGCTGATTAACTGAAGCTGATTAACTGAAGCTGATTGACTGAAGCTGATTAACTGAAGCTGATTGACTGAAGCTGATTAACTGAAGCTGATTAACTAAGGTCGTTATTGATGGTTTGATTGATTAAGGTTTTGTGTTTAAAGTGTGTTTTGCATGTATTAGAGTGCCTGTCTTTGCGTTTTACTGAAGTACCTTTATGTTATTTGAAATATGTTGACTGATGTGCTGTGTGATTTGTGAATAAAATAAACATATATATTGCCTCTCTGTGTAACTGTGTATTTGTATACTTCAACCTTATATAATTATTATATTATAAATTTATTATATTTGTAAGCTGATGAACTAAGGTTCTTATTTACGATTTGATTGATTAAGGTTTTGTGTTTGTATCTGTGTATTTGTACACGTATATGTGTTTGTGCTTGTGTAGTCACATCTAGCCAGTGAGTGTCCTGAGATGAAGGTGGACTGTCCGCAAGGCTGCGGCACTAAGAACATACGTAGGGCTCTGGTAGGTACCCAGCCAATCAGCTTGTACTTCTAGAGCTCTCGCTATGTAACTTGTTTGTGGACGTAGTGCACCAGTCAGCCAAACAGAGGCTAGCGACTGATAGAAAAATAAAACCAGTAGAAATTTATTTTATAGAAACAATAAAAAAACAATTATTATAGTTTCCTGTCTCAAAGCTTGTCTATGACAGTGACGACACTGGATTTGAACTTTGCAACTACTGACCCATTGTGTGACTTTATATTAACATGCCACCGGCTCAACTCAAATCTCGAGTCAGTGGACGAGTAATGACCTGTGAACCTTTGGGCACGGGTGTGTAATCAGCGCTGTTGGTTTCTTCCTTTGTTGCTAGTAGTGACAGCATCGTTAAACAAGTATATCTAGTCTATCAAGTATATCATCAAACCAGTTATCAGCCAAGTAACAACTGCAACTACTGATTAATTGTGACTTTACAATGAAGAGTTGTGTATCATGTGTGCTAACAGCTGGAGGATCATCTCAAGAAATGCCCCTCTGTCTGCAAGTACTATCCCATGGGCTGCACGGAAAAGGTACGATTAATACTATCAAATGCCTTACTGAAATCTTCTCTCTTGTAATTGCTATCAGTTGTTTGTAGAACTTTTAATCATATTACTCAGCCTCTAAATGCTAATTATTCTATGTAACGGTTGTTGATCTACTTCTTATTTGAATCACTTGGTTGTTATAAATTATATGATTACATTCATCATCATCATCATCATCATCTTCCCTTAAATCCCAGCTAAACCAGGGTCGGGATACGAATAGATATGGTATATATGATTTCATTGATTTGATTAATATCCATTGACTTTCAATCTTGTACTAAATTATGCATTGATTGCATAAAAGATCAACTAGTCAATTATTGATTGATTGATTGATTGATGCAGGGCAGGGCAGTGCATTTGAGGCAGCACGAGGAGAAGGATGCTGCTCGACACATAGAACTCGTAATGGTTCACGTTGCTCAGATGAAAATAGACAATGCTAAGCTGATAGACACCTGCCTAGTACGTATCAGCTTCTATATAGATATAAGTAGTTCTTATAATAATAATAATAATAACACGCAATATAGTGAAATGATCAACTATGTTGATATCTATTACTTTTAATACCACTCGTTTAAATCGTTAGGCAATTTAGTCCACTTTCCGTGTAGCCAGTCCAGTGAATGTCCTAGATTTTACTCTCAGATCAGCAATAGATAGCAACAGCAATAGATAGTACTTAGGCCACATCTCTTACATCAGCTTCTATATAGACTAAGAAGTCTTCTAGTAGATTGATTGATTGATTGATTGATTGTAGAGTGTGACAGAGGAGGTAGAGAGGATGAACACACTGTTGACAGATAGGAACAATGAGATAGAGAGTTGACTGATGATTGATTGATTGATTGTAGAGTGTGACAGAGGAGTTAGAGAGGATGAACACGCTGTTGACAGATAAGAACAATGAGATAGAGAGTCTGCACAGACAGCTAGGTGCAATGCAGGTTCAACTGGACAAGCACTTGATATATCATCTCATGTGTTCAAGGCTTACAATGCTTATATTCTAATACATCTTCAGATTTATATTTCTTATCTATTAAAAGATATTCAAATAGGGGATCGACTGACTCATGATATGATGTAGGACAGAGAGGATTTGAGACAGTCTATTTGTATCCTGACCCTAGTTAAACTGTGATTCTAGGGAAGATGACGATGATGATGATTCATTAGAAAGTATTTATGATATGTTCCTTACTGTATGGATTCATGCTGTAATCGTCGACTGCAGTGTCATTCCAAATGTAAATAAAATTAAAAGAAGCAGCAACAACAACAACAGTGACGCCCACGTTTTGTGTAGTACATGTCTATATTATGGTATCATCCTCTCCTGGCGAGTAGACGATGCCAGAAACGATTAGTTGTTTAAAGATTGAAAGTTAACGTGATTGGTTAATCTAAAATCTTTAAAGTTAACGTCTGTTTCTATAGCACAAGTAACACTGTCTGGCCGGTCCTGTTGGTATTTGAATCAATGACCTCCTGCTTCTCAGCAAGTGGGCTATAAATTTGATCAAGCATTTGACAATGGATTAGATTAATTGATGATTGGTAGTTAGATTTAGTGGTATATTGATTGATTCCTTCATTGATAGATTGATTTCTTGATATATTGGTCAATATGTAGATTAACAGATTGAGGATTAATGGATAAACTGAATAATAGATGGATTAAATAATTGATTGATTGATTGATTTATTTATTTATTGATGTAGGAGTCGAGTAGTTAGCAGATGAAGCTGTGCACTGATAGGATGCAAGCTATGGAGGATTGACTGATCAATTGATTGATTGATTGATTGATCGATTGATTGATTGATTGATTGATTGATTGATTGATGTATGAGTCGAGCAGTCAGCAGATAAAGCTATGCATTGATAGGTTTCTGGCTATGGAGGATTGATTGATTGATTGATTGATTGATTGATTGATGCAGGAGTCGAGCAGTCAGCAGATGAAGCTATGCACTGGTAGGATGCAGGCTATGGAGGCTCAGCTGCAGGGAGTTGACGCTGTGTCTAAGGACCTCGTGGAGGTGAAACAGCGTCAGTCGCAGATAGACGAGAGACTTAGAGATCTCAACACGTCCAGTAGAGCGGCTGTCACCTCTGTCAATCTGCCTCGTTAGACATCTCTCTATGTCTCTCATCTCTCTCTTTCTCTCTCTGTCTCTCTTTCTCTCTCTCTCTCTCTCTCTCTCTCTCTCTCTCTCTCTGTGTATGGGGCCACTTAGTCAATGTTAAGCTTAGATAGACAGTCTTGATGAACCAAACACCAAACACTTTGTGTTTGTATGCATGCGTGCGTGTCTGTGTGTGTGTGTATGATTATGTATGTATGAACTAGATTTTACCTCTCCTACTTGATGCTGATGATCGTATAATATTGACATCATTCTTCAGCAGCAGCTGGTTTTAGTTTGCATTGCATTATGCTTAGTTTAAGTGATTTTACAGTAATTCTGTACTTAATGACAGATTTAAGTGATATACATTCCAGTTTTAGTTTTTCATTGATTGATTTATTGATTGATTGATTTACTGATTGATAGCTGCGGTTTAAGCACAGTTTTACGAGCATATTATATTTTCATCGATTGATTGATTGATTGATTGATTGATTGACAGCTGCAATGGAAGCACAGTTTCATGAGCATAGTATATTTTTCATTGATCTATTGATTGATTGATTGATTGATAGCTGCGTTGGAAGCACAGTTTCATGAGCAGAGCTCAGCGTTACAGGAGCACACACTGCAGCTAGACAAGATCTCTCTGCGCATGCAGTGTGTAGAGACCACAAGCTACGACGGAGTGCTCGTGTGGAAGATAGGTGAAGTAACGAGGTATGTGATATGTTATGTGATAGATGATGTAATGAGGTATGTGATATGTGATGTGATGTGTGATGTGATACGTGATCTGACGCAATATGCACGCTATTGCATTTTAGTGTACAAAACTTATAATATGCACGCGTTGTATTGTATTTTAGTGTACAAAACGTATCAAGGGTAAGGTGGTGTAGATGTATTGTATTGTGTTGTGTCGTATTGTATGATGTTGTATTGTATTGTATTGCAGGAGACGTAAGGAAGCGAGGGAGGGTAAGATGGTGTCGCTGTGTAGTATTGTTATGTATAGTATTGTATTGTATTATATTGTTTTGTATTGTATTGTATGGTATTGCACGAGACGTAAGGAAGCTAGAGAGGGTAGGAGGGTGTCTCTGTGTTGTATTGTATTATATTACATTGTAGTGTATTGTATTGTATTGTATTGTGTTGCATTGTATTGTATTGCAGGAGACGTAAGGACGCTAGAGAGGGTAATATGGTGTCGCTGTGTTGTATTGTGTTGTATTGTATTGTATTGTGTTGTATTGTATTGTATTGTATTGCAGGAGACGTAAGGACGCTAGAGAGGGAAAGATGGTGTCACTGTGTTGTATTGTATTGTGTTGTATTGTATTGTATTGCAGGACACGTAAGGACGCTAGAGAGGGTAAGATGGTGTCACTGTGTTGTATTGTATTGTGTTGTATTGTATTGTGTTGTATTGTTTTGCATTGCAGGAGACGTAAGGACGCTAGAGAGGGTAAGATGGTGTCGCTGTGTTGTATTGTATTGTGTTGTATTGTATTGTGTTGTATTGTATTGTATTGCAGGAGACGTAAGGACGCTAGAGAGGGTAAGATGGTGTCGCTGTACAGTCAGCCGTTCTACACGAGTAAGTTTGGGTACAAGATGTGCGCGAGGCTGTATCTGAACGGAGACGGAGTGGGGCGTGGCACCCACCTGTCTCTCTTCTTTGTGCTCATGAAGGTACCGCCCCCTCACTGCTAGCCAAGCCTTAAGTCTGGTTCATAGATAAGTCTAGTTTAAAGCCCTAAGACGAGGTCTATTTTAATGCCTAAAGATAAAGTCTAGTTTAAAGCCTAAAGACAAAGTCTGGTTTAAAGCCTAAAGATAGAGTCTAGTTTAAAGCCTAAAGATAAAGTCTGGTTTAAAGCCTAAAGATAAAGTCTAGTTTAAAGCCTAAAGATAAAGTCTAGTTTATTTTTACTGGCTGGAGTTAAGTGGCTACGTTTGTTAGATATCCAACCGTGGATCGATATGTGCAGGGTTCAATTCCTGGGTGTAAATACTGTATATCAAACCTTCACCTGCTTACTGATTGACAGTTATTGTTGCTGTTGTGGCACTTTTTTGAATGATCATCTACTGTTTGTTCTATTGTACTTTTTTCTGTTCGGGGTGGACACAGTTTGCTTGATAACATATCTTTGGATTGATCACTGATGCTATTTTTCTGCTGTGTTATGCGCAATCTGATTCAGAAAGTTTTATAGATCTTCACTGTTATCTTCACTGTTATCTTCACTGTTATCTTCACAGTTATCTTCACTGTTATCTTCACTGTTATCTTCACTGTTATTTTTGCATGAAAGTTACATCATAGTAACAGTCGTTATTTATCTCTGCTATCTCTGCAGGGAGAGTTTGATGGAATCCTGGCGTGGCCGTTTCGTAATCGCGTCACGCTTCAGCTGCTGAACCAGAAAGATCAGAAGAGTCACATCGTCGACTCGTTCAGACCGGATATAACCAGTTCCAGCTTCCAGAAACCGGTTACCAACCTGAACGTCGAATCGGGCTGTCCACTGTTTGCAAGTCATGCGAAGTTAGATGAAGATGATTCATATGTTGTGAACGACTCGATATTCATAAAGATGATCGTAGACGTCTCTGAAATGGGTTGCACTCAACTGAACGTGGTGTGGCGTGATCCTATTTGAAAACGAAGGGATTTGATTCAGTGATTAAAGATGTCCGTCGTGGTTGAGGAGTGATGTGTAAGGCCAGTAACTGCGTTACTCTGCTTTTATGTCGTACTTTAATAAATAATCTAAAGTCTCATAAAATGAATGTCCTAGATTTTACTCTCAGATCAGCAATAGATAGCAACAGCAATAGCTAGTACTTAGGTCACATCTCTTACATCAGCTTCTATATATATATCAAAGGTTCTGCTGAGACTATTGCGTTGTGTTGTCTTATGTTTGTTGTCGTTCTTAAAATACTTAATCTCTGAGAACCTCTGACTTGGGAAACTAGTGACTCACAGGTAGTATTTATTAATTGGCCGACAACTATTTGTATTGTTGCTTCTTACTAATGAAGCACGATAAAACGATACATTAATAGAAAACAATCATTTGTAATATGATCAGGGTTTATTATTATTACTTAATTAGCAATTACAATTCTAGCAAGACACCAATGTTCTTATCATACTAATTATTCTAGACAGGCAATACGCTTTCACAGTTATGATCAGTCCCTAATTCTACCACTTAAACTTGATATAGAAACTTATGTATAAATATCTATATATAAATATCTTTAACTTTTGCTCCCTATGAATCTTTATCTCTTCTACTATTCTACTATCTTTACTCTAAATTCTTTCTGTTACTGTCTGTGACAAACTTCTAAGTCTTTCCTAACAGCCCTTGGACTTAGCCAGATTCAACTTGTCTTGATCTCGACTTAGCTGTTTCTTCACTTCTACTAGACTTTACTCAGCTTGACTCCCTTCTCTTAGACTGCTCTTTCCTTAGCTCCTTATTCTTAGACTACCTCTCCCTAACTAACTCTCTCTCTCCTCTATTCTCATCTGAGGTCTTTCTATTCCTGATAAACCGCGCCTTCTTCCTATGTACTGTCCAATAGAGTTAATTCATTATATTTAAGATAATCTAATCCTCCAATCACAGTTGACTTCTTAGTTTGATTTCCGTGATTTATCCTATGATTCCGGCCTTAGATCACACAAACAATTCTCTTTAATCTATCAGACATTCCAAGACAATGAAACTATCACTCGTGCCATTAGCGATCTCTTAATTGCTTTTCCAGCATTCGGATGAATTCAGACTTGCATCTTATAATGTCGTCCTTCCAGATGTCCATTCCCGCATTCTATACTCTCTATTTAGGTCAATCACTGGCATGCTCAGGTTATCTAAAGAAATCTATGTCTTAGCTCAACTGCTAACCTTTCACAATTTGTAGTCTAATCTTTGATGTATCTTTTCATATAAAATATATGATTATATGTTACAGCATTCCAACACTACTGACTAATTCCATAATTAACAGTATCAGTAGTGCAAGACATAAATTATATCTAATCATAACACAAAATATAAAACATACAATAATCAAAATTATTAAAATAACAATATTCTCTAAGCTACGTAATTTACTACTTTGCGTCTATTTCTTACACATACTACTATTTCGCATTTACCATCATAATATACAGTGCAATCAACTAGATGCTTATATCATAAACAACTGACAAACTTGACGTTAAACTTAGTTACCATATTCCTACCAATCTTTGATTATGTCTGCTTAGACGACATCTAGTGTAAATTACAGTTTCACTGTGGTGACACCCAATGTATATTTTTAGGTGAGACCCTTTTGATTTGAACATTAACATTCATTTTCAGCTAACAATAAAGTAATATCAATAATCCAAACGTTATCTTAACTCGATTAAACCCGAAGTACTAATTTACAATGTTTACACTAAATGAAATCTTTAAGTCTACATTTGTTACTACATAACATTTCATTGTTTATTGGGGAGCGAATACTCCCTGTACCTCTTTTATACTAGCAATGTACAGCCGACGTATTTCAGCTACAGTGTAGTCCCTACACCTGTATAAATAAACACATATCTATCCCGTATTCGTGGTTCCCGCATTCTCTTTACTCTGATAGATTTACGGCTTGATTGCTTTATTGATATACCACACATGTGAGTTTATACGGACCCAAGATGAATATGAAACTTAACTATACTATATTTATTCAACATATTATTTAAACTAGAAATACGATTATGGTAACATATAGACTAAGAAGTCTTTTAGTAGATTGATTGATTGACTGATTGTAGAGTGTGACAGAGGAGGTAGAGAGGATGAACACAATGTTGACAGATAGGAACAATGAGATAGAGAGTTGATTGATGATTGATTGATTGTAGAGTGTGACAGAGGAGTTAGAGAGGATGAAAACACTGTTGACAGATAAGAACAATGAGATAGAGAGTTGATTGATGATTGATTGATTGTAGAGTGTGACAGAGGAGTTAGAGAGGATGAACACGCTGCTGACAGATAAGAACAATGAGATAGAGAGTTGATTGATTGATTGATTGATTGTAGAGTGTGACAGAGGAGTTAGAGAGGATGAACACGCTGTTGACAGATAAGAACAATGAGATAGAGAGTCTGCACAGACAGCTAGGTGCAATGCAGGTTCAACTGGACAAGCACTTGGTATATCATCTCATGTGTTCAAGGCTTACAATGCTTATATTCTAATACATCTTCAGATTTATATTTCTTATCTATTAAAAGATATTCAAATAGGGGATCGACTGACTCATGATATGATGTAGGCCAGAGAGGATTTGAGACAGTCTATTTGTATCCTGACCCTATTTAAACTGTGATTCTAGGGAAGATGACGATGATGATGATTCATTAGAAAGTATTTATGTTACATGTATTTATGAGTTTCATATGATGACGATAAAAGTAGGTCTAAATATAATGCGTAGAAGATAGAGAGACAGACAGACAGACAGGGAGAGAGGGGAAGAGAGAGAGCGAGAGAGAGAGACATAGAGACAGAGAGGATAAAATAGAAGGAGAACGATTCAAGAAAAGTCAACAAAAATAATATTATTTTATTTATGATCAAGAAAGTTTGTTACTTGAATAGTGAGTTACATTCCAGGCCTACATATAACAGCGCTAGAAATGTTCTAGAAGACTCCATAGAGTGTGGAGTGTCTAGAATGATTACAGTGATCTTAGCTCTACCGACGTTCAGCTCTTTATCGAGCACTCTAGAGCCGCTTTGATTGGCCACTTCCACCAAACTGGAGCAATCATTAGGAGCTACTTCTTATCTTCTAAGAGATAGATTCCAAGAACGTCATCATCATTTAAGCTTGTAATGTTGTGCAGAGAAGAATGAAACACAAATTCCTAAATACGTCATATCCGAGATCTTAATGCACTCTCTTAAGAATAGAATAGAATAGATAATAGGTTTATTGTTCAGCAAAGACACAAAATGCATGATCGACATACAATGCCTCAACAGCAATTCATACATCTATAGCGAGAAAAATTCGTCAGTGAAGATGCAGAGTATCTTATCTAGCTGACTACCGTGATAATTAGAAAATTAATAATTAAAAATTAATTAGAAAGCCACAACAGATTAGCTGATTATATACTATACGATATTATTTTATTTACATCCATAGACTGGAAAAAGTGCAAGAGTTTTATGTCGAGCACCCGTATCAAGGCAGGAAATAGATTGAGCTGCACTTAAAACGAACTCTATATTCTTACTTAAAACTTCATGTACATTAAATTAATTATTAATTAATTATTGTCCAAAATGCAATATTGCTTAGTAAAAAAAGTTTAACTGAAAGAGATTAAAGGGAAAATAATTAAATTTCAAATAAGAGACGGTTGAGATTAAAAAAGCTAAAACTAAAAAAGCTAATGTTAACGTCAGTTTCCTCACACGAAAGCGATGTCAGTGACGGGCGAGCCCAGTATTTGAACCCCGCTCATAGTGATCCGCGGTCGAGTATCTTACCGATATCGCAACTGGAAAAAAAGATCTTTTTAGCCCATAATGGTAACATCTCTAGCTGCTGAAACAGCTGCTACACAGCAGCTGTTGCAGCAGCTGTATCTCTAAACTTTAAGACTTGATTCTAAATCATCGCTGGATTCAGATCAACGTCAAAGTTAATCGTTTGCTTGAACACTTTCAACGTGGACAGTTTAAATTACATAGAATTAGTTTCTCAGTGCGTCTGCTGGTATGCTTGGCTGTATGTACAAGTTTGTGTTAATATGTTTGAGGCTGATTTATCGTTCTCTCAGATTTAAACTCTCGTATGACTCGCGTAAAAATACTTAAAATATATTACCATATATATATACATACACACACACACATATATATATATATATATATATATATATATATATATATATATATATATACTATAAATATAATATAACCGACCTATACATATATAACCTATACACATATAACCTAAAATATATAACCTCTACATCAGGACCAATGAAAAAATGGAGTCTTGCAATTAAAACACGAAGACTAAAATGGATAGGTCACTTACTTAGGTTACCGAACAATGCACCTGTAAAACTTGCTTTAAATGAGAATAAAAAATCTCAGACAAAACAAAGAGGTTGTCAAAATAAACAAACATGGATCAAATTAGTAAATAAAGATCTCAAAGATGATCAGAATTTGAACATATTAGATGAGGGCATCTGTGATCTGGCTGAGGATAGAGCGAAGTGGAGTCAATTAACCTTGAAACCTACTGCAGGGTCCAAATAGGCGTTGCGCAGTGTTTAGTAAAAAAGTTAACACGCATTATAGTGAAATGATCAACTATGTTGATATCTATCACTTTTAATGCCACATGTTTAAATCGTTAGGCAATTTAGCCAATTTTCCGTATATCCAGTCCAGTGAATGTCCGAGATTTTACTCTCAGATCAGCGCGACCGGGATTCGAACCCACGAGGATTCAATTCATCTCAGGGTCTGTAATTAAAACTTGATGATGTTACCTCTACGCTATTAAGACATTCAATTCAAACAGTAAGATAGTACTGTACAAGGTCTACAGACCTTGTATAGTACTGTCAGTAGTACTATATAGGTAGTATACCTATATAGTACTACTACACTAGTAGTACTAGTATAGGTAGGCCTATATAGCCTATATACTAAGTATTAACGGCAGTGCAGCATGCAGCAGCTGTGGTCTGATGTAGTGTGTTATGTAGAGACTCCAGACAGAGATGATTGATGTAGGACGAGCTAATGAAAGCATGCAATCCTGAAACGTGCTAAGTGAAACGAGCCATGCTTTAATAGTCAGTAAATAGCAAACTCTATAGTAAATAGTAAATCTCAGTTTAACCAGGGTAGGGATATGAATGGATCTTCTTTCCATTCGTCTTAGAAAATTCTGAAGCAATTTCTAGAGCCAAAGCGCTCACCGACCGAAATACATTTCTGACGTTGGTTAGGATCTTAATGCTTTGTGGCCTTTTACGACACATGCAGTCCAACGTTGGTCCATTTTCAGCAACTCGGATATAACACGGGTTGCTGAAAATGCTTACTAAACACTGCGCAACGTCCTATTTAGACCCTGCAGTAGGCTTCAAGGTTAATTGACTCCACTTCGCTCTATCCTCAGCCAGATCACAGATGCTCTGATGTAATATGTTCATACAGGCAGCTGCTGAATATCATGCAGAGAGCTGCTGCCTATCATACAGACAGTTGCTGCCCATCATACAGTCAGCTGCTGCCTATCATACAGGCAGCTGCTACCTACCATGTAGGCAGCTGCTGCCTATCATGCAGACAGCTGCTGCCTATCATGCAGATAGCTGCTGCCTATCATGCCTCATTGACTGTCTGCTTAGAAGGACTATATTACTGCACAGATGTTGTTGTTGTCGTTATTGTTGTTGTTGTTTGTATGACGGATCACCTCTTGGGCAATAGAACTACATTAGTGCTTACTGGGTCATCATGTCTCCTGAGACGTTACATTCAGCTTAGACTCCGAACTTCTTAGTGATCCCCTCTGAGAATTGATCATCTAACGTAAGGCAACATAACGTAAGGCAACATAAAGCAAGGCAACATAACGTAAGGCAACATAACGTATGGTAACATAACGTAAGGCAACATAACGTAAGGTAACATAACGCAAGGCAACATAGCGTAAGGCAACCTAACGCAAGGTAACATAACGTAAGGTAACATAACGTAAGGTAACATAACGTAAGGTAACATAACCTAAGGCAACATAACGTAAGGTAACATAACGTAAGGCAACATAACGTAAGGTAACATAACGTTAGGCAGCGTGACGTAAGGTAACATGGAAGTAGCCTACATGTAGAACCTAAGTAGCTTAACATAACATACCAACAATTAGAGTGCTACAGTCATCAATGACAACATCGCGCAATCCAGAGTCAAAATCAAGCCGGCGAGCTGAAAAAAGGTCCAAAATCGGTGCAATAGAAGGTCCAAAAAAAGGTGAAAAAGTAAAAAAGCAAAAGTAAGTCTAAATACACGAGATATATTGGTTACAATTGACGTCTAATAATGTCGGCCCTTAATTAACTGAACGCAGCGTGTGTGAATTCTCTAGAACAGAAAATACTATTCTAATACTATTTTCAAGTATTGTACAACAATGACTAAAATTCTCCTTCTACCCAAAGAAATCTGAATAAATTGATTTTAATAAAAAAGAGATGTACAAACCTGATGTAAAAGCTCAGTTTGATTTATCATATAGAGCAACCTTTCTTGATAACCCGGAAGTATATCTGTAGATGATAACGCAGTAGTCTATCGTGAAAATTCTTTAATCCATTCAGAATATAAAAACGTCGTCGAATGTTGTAAGATCCTGCTCAAATCTAGCGCTATTAATCTTATAAGCTTGCTTTCATAATGTTTACTGTTTACTGATTAATAGAGTATATCATGCTAAGGCATCTCTATACTTTACAATAGTTACGGTAAAATAAGCAATAAACCATAAAATGCACACAGTAAATAGTCGTATATATATGTATATATCTAGAAAGTTCCATAATATACGTAAACTGTAAACATTGAGATATTGGGCAGCTTTTTATTAACTTATGACCGTAACGTCTCTAGCAACATTAGTCAGCTCTGATTCTCTACTGTATTCTACTAATTAACGCCCTACACACTCGCGCTGTAGTAGTGGCACTGTAGTAGCGAGAGACAGAGAGAGAGAGAGAGAGAGAGAGAGCGAGAGAGAGAGCGAGAGAGATAGAGAGAGAGAGCGAGAGCGAGAGAGCGAGAGAGAGAGAGAGAGAGAGAGATAGTTAGGCCTATATTATTTTGTACATTTAGGCCAATATAATATGTAGCAACATGCGAAGTCAAAGAAAATAGCAAAAAAATTACTTACATATATACTTAATAGCATATTAAGTAAAATCATCTAGGCCTCTATATCCCCGTGTTGGTTCCGGGTTCCCCGTGCTGTGTCCGGGTTGTTTGAAGAATTGACTAACCGGTGACTGCACATGGAAAAGAAGTCGACTAAAACATTAAGATCCAAACCAACGTCAGTAAGGGCATTCGGTTTGTGAGCGCCTAGGTTCCTGAATTTGCTACAAAAATTTAAACGAATGGAAAAGTCTCATATATGGGATTGAATGACTATACGATATAGGACAGAGAGGATTTGTGACAGTCTATCCCGACCTTACTTAAGCTGGGATTCAAGGGAAGCTGATGACAACGGCGATCTAGGCCTATATAGAGGATATCATGTAATTTTAAAGTAGGCCTACTCGATGTCTGACTGAGTTAACGATGGAATTTTCGTGTCTGGGATATTACGGAGACGCCATTAGACTGATAGGCCTATACATTACATATAGATCAGAACAATATTGAAATCTCTCTCTCTCTCTCTCTCTCTCTCTCTCTCTCTCTCTCTCTCTCTCTCTAAGCCTATATATGATATCATTGATCCGATATGGAGACCTATTACTATTTATCCCAGTTATGAGCCGTCAACGTATAATTTGTCTAGAATGTGTTCTAAATAAGGATTAGAACTTCTGGAATTATCCTGTCTGAAACATTAAAGAGACCTGATCTGGAGGCCAATTTATTGTTATGGTGCAGCACAGTTATTAACCGTCAATTTGTCTAGAAAGTGTTCTAAATAAGAATTAGAACATCTGGAATTATCTTGTCTGAAACATTAAATAGATCTGATATGGAGGTCAATTTATTGCTATGGAAGTAGCAATAAATTGGCCTCCATATCCCAGTTATTAGCCGTCAACGTGTCTAGCATGTGTTCTAAATACGGATTAGAACATTTAAACTTGTTATTAGTTACAGTTAACAGAACTAAATCCTGCCTAACTGATGCAACCTAACGCCCACGCAAAATCATCTACACGCCCACGCAAGCACATAATTGATTAATTAATTACATTTAATTAAGTATCACATGACTCGAAGTAAATCGGTAGTCAAGGACATCCTGTTGTGGTTATCAAAACCTCATAGGCCTACGTCCTAGCCTCAGAGGCCTAAGTCATAGTCTCTTAGGCCTATAGGCCTATATCTAGAATTTGCCTGGTCAGTTGAATGTGGATCAAGATCAAGGGAAAGCTTTCATTTGGAATCTCTCAATGGATGGAGCATCAACTCGACGTAAGTGTAATAGTCTTTATATTATATCTATACATTAGTCTTTTTTATACTAAAATAAATATAATGTGCGTTATATATATATATTTTATTAATATATTTCTGCAAATATCTTTAAATTATATTTTCTATATAGTTCATCATCAATTTCTTCGTTCTGAACAGAACACAGGCAGGTGACATTCCTCTATCCGCTTCTATCAACAATCCTGGCTAATTCTTCCCTTGAAATGTTCAATTTTCTATATAATTTAGTGTTTTAATATTCTAAGCAACATTAATATTCTAGCAAATGTAAGCTTTTTAGTATTATATAATAAAATTAAATGTATTAATAATATTACAGTACTGTATGTTGAAGTGATATTAGTATTATTAGAATATGTAATTGAGGGTAATAGTTTTAGTAATTTTAGAAATTAACAATAGACTGTACTGTGTATAATCAATATCATCGTCGTCATCATCTTTCTTTGAATTCCAGTATAACTATAGGGTCTGGATTAGAAACTAATGCCAGCAATTTCTGGAGCCTAGGCGCTCACCAACTTAATGCCCTTTCTCTCGTTGGTTTGGATCTTACTGCTTTGACTTTACAATATTAATATCAAAAATAATTAATATCAAAAATAATTAAAGAAATTGGGCTATGAGTATATTGGGCAATTATATAGTAGTGATGTTTTTGTATATTAGGTTGAATAGTTCCATTAATTGGATTAAGTAAAAGCTGGTAGAGCTAACGTTAACGTCAGTTTCCTCAGTCGAAAGCGATGTTAGTGAAGGGCGAGCCCAGGATTTGAACCCCGCACATTCTGATCCGCGGTCTTGTACCTTACCGACTTCGCCACTGTCTCCAGCCGTAGTAGTTCCATTAATTAATGTAGTTTATATTAGGCTGTATGCAACATCATGCAGTATAGAATCTAAACTGGTCTACTTTTGTTATCTAAATGATTATATATAAACAGTAGGCCTATATATTGTACATATCGTGTGCAGGTGGATCTTCAACTGGAGCGGCGGATGATCTTCAACTGGAGCAGGCGGATGATCTTCAACTGGAGCAGGTGGATCTTCAACTGGATCCGCCAATGATCTTCAACTGGAGCGGCAGATGATCTTCAACTGGAGCAGCAACTACAACGTGTATCGCAAGTATACCGTATGGTTTGATGGATTAGATGAATGGGATCGATTTATTGGTAGCAGTTGATTGACGGGTGTGGATTGATTGATTGGTGTTGATTGATTGATTGGTTCTGATTGATTATTTGGTATTGATGGACTGGTTGGTGTTGATTGGTTAATTGGTGTCGATTGATTATTTGGTATTGTATGATTGATCATTGTTGATTGATCGATTGGTATCGATTGATTATATTCGGTGTTGGTTTACTGATTGGTGTTACTTGATTGATTGGTGTCGACTGATTATTCAGTGATTTTCGATTGGTTGGTGTTGGTTGTCAAATGGTATCGATGACTTAATCGGTATTCATTGATTCGGTTGGTGCTGCTTGCATTATTGGCAAAGGTGGCTGGCTGGTGTAGACTGATTGACTGGTGTTGATTAAGTGATGTTGATCGATTTTATCGGCATTTCACGACTGATCGATGCCACCCGACTATAGGGTGCTGGTTGAGGCCTCGCCAGCATCTTAGTCGTCTGACACCGCGTGGTCGTGCAATGTCGTT
>CAJHZI010000706.1:655000-700998 GCA_905160935.1 Enchytraeus crypticus | reverse complement strand
TATCAATATCAATATCATTATCAATATCACTATCAATATCACTATCAATATCAATATCACTATCAATATCACTATCAATATCAATATCATTATCAATATCACTATCAATATCAATATCAATATCAATATCAATATCAATATCATTATCAATATCATTATCAATATCATTATCAATATCATTATCAATATCAATATCACTATCAATATCAATATCATTATCAATATCATTATCAATATCATTATCAATATCAATATCAATATCATTATCATTATCATTATCATTATCAATATCAATATCATTATCATTATCAATATCATTATAAATATCATTATCAATATCATTATCATTATCAATATCATTATCATTATCATTATCATTATCATTATCAATATCATTATCAATATCATTATCAATATCATTATCATCATCATTATCAATATCATTATCAATATCATTATCATTATCAATATCAATATCATTATCATTATCATTATCATTATCAATATCAATATCATTATCATTATCAATATCATTATAAATATCATTATCAATATCATTATCATTATCAATATCATTATCATTATCATTATCATTATCATTATCAATATCATTATAAATATCATTATCAATATCATTATCATTATCATTATCAATATCATTATAAATGTCAATATCACTATCAATATCATTATCAATATCATTATAAATATCAATATCACTATCAATATCATTATCAATATCATTATAAATGTCAATATCACTATCAATATCATTATCAATATCATTATCATTATCACTATCACTATCAATATCATTATCAATATCATTATCAATATCATTATCATTATCATTATCAATATCATTATCATTATCAATATCATTATCATTATCATTATCAATATCACTATCAATATCACTATCAATATCACTATCAATATCAATATCATTATCAATATCACTATCAATATCACTATCAATATCAATATCACTATCAATATCACTATCAATATCAATATCATTATCAATATCACTATCAATATCAATATCAATATCAATATCATTATCAATATCATTATCAATATCATTATCAATATCATTATCAATATCACTATCAATATCATTATCAATATCACTATCAATATCAATATCATTATCAATATCATTATCAATATCATTATCATTATCATTATCATCATCATTATCAATATCATTATCACTATCAATATCACTATCAATATCAATATCATTATCAATATCATTATCAATATCATTATCATTATCAATATCATTATCAATATCATTATCATTATCACTATCACTATCAATATCATTATCAATATCATTATCAATATCATTATCAATATCATTATCATTATCATTATCAATATCATTATCATTATCAATATCATTATCATTATCATTATCAATATCACTATCAATATCACTATCAATATCACTATCAATATCAATATCATTATCAATATCACTATCAATATCACTATCAATATCAATATCACTATCAATATCAATATCAATATCAATATCATTATCAATATCATTATAAATATCATTATCAATATCATTATCATTATCAATATCATTATCATTATCATTATCATTATCATTATCAATATCATTATAAATATCATTATCAATATCATTATCATCATCATTATCAATATCATTATCAATATCAATATCATTGTCAATATCATTATCACTATCAATATCATTGTCAAATGTTAAATTATTATCAAAAATCATTATCAACATCATTATTAAATCATTATCGTTGTCATTATTAAATCAATGTTGCTATAGCTCGCTATCAAATCACGATTCATTGATTCCCGGGTGATTGACCTTCAAACAGTCATAAAAGAACATAAGCTGAGCCTTGCTCACTAATGACTGACTTAATTGCGTAGGGGTAACGCCATGAAATTAAAAATGACAGATCCTGAGGGGAATTTAACCCTGCGGGTTCCAATCCCAGCCGCGCTGATATGAGAGTAAAATCTTGGACATTCACTGGACTGGTTATACGGAAAGTGGTCTGAATTGCGTAACGGATTAAACAAGTGGTTTTAAAAGTGATAGATTTCAACATAGTTGATCATTTCACTATAATGTGTGATTACTTTTTTTAATGGTGAACGTAAAACGCATGAGAGGAACGCACATGTGTGTATCTGAGGTTAGTAGAGTAGTAAGATGATTTCGTAACGACGGCTGATGCCCTACGCCTAATGTACAACTCAATTTACTATTGTTTGATCCAGATATCATAAGCTCTGTGTTTATTCTATGGGTTGTTCTACTTATGCTTCCTTGTTCTAATTCTGCTTTAGAGATTTATAATTGTTGTTCAAAGCTCAGCGTACATTAGTATGAGTGATAGTCCGTGATGATTTCGATCACTATTACTACCACATGTTTAAATCATTAGGCAATTTAGTCAAATATTCAGGGTACCGGTCCAATGTCCAAGATTTCACTCTCAAGCATCTAATTGAAATTGATCCCAGGACCTCAGGAAAAGCCGTTTAAGATTTAATGATAGTAATTTATACACTCCGCTACATACTGAGCTATTTTCAAATTCTTAAAACTCAACTTCTTATATTTTTCAGACTTTTATAGCAGATGAAAGAAAATTGAAGTGCTGAGTGGCACATAACTCTTGACCTACCAGACCAATGAGCTATGCCATAGACTTTAGTTAATGAACAAAAATCAAATCGTTCTTTTTCCTTTTGTTAATATTTTAAATATACTTTCTACTTTTAAAAGTTAAGGGTTAGATTTAGGCATAGGGTTAGGGATAGGATAAGGATAGCTAGGGTTTAATTTAAATGGAATTGGGGTTTGATTAACAGAATTAGGGTTAGAACCGTTAGATTAAATGGAATTATGCAGCCTGCTGTTACTCGGTCTTCTAAATTAATTACTCCTGTGAGACCTAGCTTACCTTTCCGCTCAAAGCTATCTAATCGTTCTTTCCAGCATGCTGCACCGCAGATCTGGAATTCTCTTCCATCTAATCTTCGGAAATTTGCATTTGAATCACATCGGCCTTTGCTTTCCTATGAGCAGTTTCATAAGCAATTGAAGACCTATCTTTTCCATCTCTCTTTTCCATCCACTGTCCATGAGCAGAGACCTGCGCCTAAACCTCCTTTTCTTTAATTTCCTTACTTTGAACTGATTTTCTCGATTTTGGAATTTGCACATTTTTTTGGACCTTCTTTTTGCTCGCCGGTTTGATTTTGTCTCAATAGTGCTCGATGTTGTCATTGATGACTGTAGCACTCTAATCTTAGTTAATAATTTAGTAAATAAACGAAGTGCACTTTGTCAATGATCTAATGTCTAACAGTTTGACCTGAGCCAGACCCTACGCGAAGCAGAAGCTCCCAGTATTGTGAGGTCCTCAGCCGCTAAGAGCTTTGTGTGATAAAGTTATCTTTCCATGGAATCCGCTTGATACAGGGGACGTGAGAGATAATGAAATGAGGGAGAGAGAGAGAGAGAGAGAAAGAGAGAGAGAGAAAGTGGGTGGGTTCATATTCTTCGCTCCATATTCCAGAATTATTCCATACTGTATAATTGTCCTAGAAATGACTGATTTTTCTAGAGCTAGACGCTTACATTTAAATTGATTAGAAAATATTTAAAATTGTAGAGGAGTAATTGAAACTAAAATCTTTATATAATAACCGTCAGTAATAAGGAATTCGCAGTCTGACGCAACGGATTCTATGTTATTTTATTAATTTCAATATCTTCACTACTTCCTGTTCACCTACTCCTCTTCCGTAATCAATCTTAATCAAAGTCAACACCTTCGGGCCCCTCCCAGGAAACCAATTTAATTCATTTACCAGACTCCTGTCTGTCGACCCCTAGCGATGACGTAATATCGAGGGGTGAAGGTCAAACCTGTGATGACAATTGAAGAAGATAGGGATGGGGGTGAGTAAAAATATTTAAAAATTAAAGAAGCAATATATTTGTTGAGCCATGGAGTTCTGATTGAATCTGGGTAGATGAATTTTATATTACATATTTCATTATTTAAAAAAAAATTGTACTAATATGTGCTTTTTATCTATTGTTTTAGGTACACCTATGGAGTACAATATATCCTAGACCTCTGGCGATAGTTCTGGAAACATGCTTCGGGGCCGGAACGACAAATAACAACTCTCACGTATTTTCCGGTCAGGGATTTCCCGGATGGCAGAAAAAGATTGATTAGTTAATCCAACTAGCTGGACACGTGGATTCTAGCGACAACCCCCCCGCCCCTCCCCCGAACTCAATCAGCCAAATCAGTTTACGCCCCCCCCCCCCGTCGCATCCTAAATTTCTATTCACCAACTTGTTAATATTCAGAGTAGACTTTCAATCCTTCGATCATCGGTTCAATACTTGAGCCATTCAACTGAATCAGGCAAAGAATAGCAGGGGGGCCAATCAGGGTAAGTCTTTATTGATAGATTTTTATTGTAATTTTTGTGCAAAAGGTCCTGGTTATGATTCCAGGTACAGTCAGTAAGAGGGTGCAATTAAATAAAACTGCAACGGTCAAAGAAACCTTCAATTTCCTCGTGGATGAATTAATTAAGATCGAATACAAGTACTAGTGTCACTTAACCCTTTCTTTACTGCTGGTACTCTGAAGTCCTCTTCCTATTACAGGTTACCAATTTACAAGTTACAAGTTACAGGTTACAGTTGACCCAGTTATCAATTTACAAGCCAAAAACAGATGGAGATATATCGGAGATCCTGCTATTGAGCTGTTACATTTAATTTTAAAGTATGTGATTGTTGTAGCATAAGTACTATTTGAAACCATCGAGCATAAAATGAAAAATAAAGCATCTAGTTTTATCATCATTAAATATTAGTTGGGTTAATAAGCATGGGGCTAACTAATCTTTGGGTTAAATAAGCCTGTGGTTAAATAAGTAATAGGTTAAATAATCCTGGGGCTAAATAAGTATGCATATTTAACTGTTGCTAAATATTCTCGATGTTGTCATGGAAAATCGAACCATCAAGATATTTTAAAATAAATCAACGCTACTTGTTGTGTAATTGTATGACTTAAACAAACTCATCTTCCTAGAATTTTATGAGTAAATGGCGCATAATTCTGGTTTTTAATTTAAATTCGCCGGAAGTAAAGCCGGGTTAAAAGCGAATGATTAGCGGCAGAACTACGACGAAGCTGATCGGTTAATCCGAACCTCGCGCTAGAGCTAAATCCTGCCGGATTACCGACTTCCTGATTTATGCAATAAAGCTTTTAATAAATTCTTAATAATATTCTCCGGCAGTGGCGCAAAACTGTTTTTAACCAGGAAAAGATTTGCTACTACTGTTGATGTCATTTAGCAAGGACAGAAAAACAATTTACTATTATTGTTTTACTATAGTTAGTAATTTTTTTATTAAAAAGGCCAAAGCTATCTGCTACGAACATTCCTATGTTATGTGTGATCGTAGAAACGTTTAGCAGGTGTGTCAATTCCGGAAATTTCCTGGTTAGAATGGTAACTATAGTAAAACTTAATTTAGTAATATTATGTATATATCAAAGTTTCTGAAGCTTAAGACATTTAACTTTTATTCGAATTATTGTGTTTTGCATTTATTTATTTTGTGTGTTTATATGTTATTCATCGATCTATGACGTCAGAGATCTACATGGAAACATTCAATGACGCAATTATGACGTCACAACTGACGTCAGGCAATTATGATGACGTCACTCAGCCTCTGTCAAACATCAACACAACGGTTCAGTACAGATTCGTCTGGGGCCCGGTCGTGTCGTTGAATTACGATTTGACTTCGATGATCGTCGTAGCAATGGTGCTTTTTGTTGTTATCATTGCCACGGCTTTCGGCAACTTGCTCGTCGGAGTTGCTCTGTTCAGATACCGTTATCTGAGGACAATCTCCAACTATCTCATTGGTTTGATTAACTGTCATACGATCATCTTTAATCTTACTGTAGTCTATAACTATATTTTACTGCACTTAACCATATAGCTGTGCTCATTGTACTTAAGTAAATAATAATCTTCATTGAACTTAACTGCATAATAATGTTCATTTTTCATTGTACATAGCTACATAGCAATGATCATTGTACTTAACTATATAACATTGTTCATTGTATATAACTGCATAAAAATGTTCAATGAACATAGTTCATTGTACATAGCTGCATAGCAATGTTCATTGTGCATAGCAACATAGCAATGTTCATTGTACATAGCTGCATAGCAATGTTCATTGTGCATAGCAACATAGCAATGTTCATTGTACATAGCAACATAGCAATGTTCATTGTACATAGCTGCATAGCAATGTGTTCATTGTACATAGCATAGCAACATAGCAATGTTCATTGTACATAGCTGCATAGCAATGTTCATTGTGCATAGCTGCATAACAATGTTCATTGTACATAGCTGCATAGTTCATTGTACATAGCTGCATAGCATGTTCATTGTGCATAGCAACATAGCAATGTTCATTGTACATAGCTGCATAGCAATGTTCATTGTGCATAGCAACATAGCAATGTTCATTGTACATAGCAATGCATAGCTGCAAGATGTTCATTGTGCATAGCAACATAGCAATGTTCATTGTACATAGCTGCATAGCAATGTTCATTGTGCATAGCAACATAGCAATGTTCATTGTGCATAGCTGCATAACAATGTTCATTGTACATAGCTGCATAACAATGTTCATTGTGCATAGCAACATAAGTTCATTGTGCATAGCTACATAACAATGTTCATTGTGCATAGCAACATAAGTTCATTGTACATAGCTACATAACAACTTTCTTGTCATTTCGTATTTTAATTGATTGCTACATTGGGTCGTTGAAAATTTATTCACTAAATAGTAAATAAGTTGGAACATAGAAAGTAGCTTGATCGAGTAGGTGTCTGACTTGAGGTCAATCGATTCAGGGTTCAAAGCTAGTGCTCACCCCTTCATGAATGCCAAGCTTTGTTGGTAGAATTTTCAACTCAGAATTTTTAAAATTTAACGTGTCTACGTCTCCTTGTTTTACATCCTCATCTACATTTCTCTTGGTTTCAGATCATCCAGAGCTCAGAGAATTGCTCTTCGATACCTCTCTCTCTCTCTCTCTCTCTCTCTCTGTTAGTGCACTGCCTACTGGCAGGTCCATGGTATATAACGCCTTCACTTTTCTCTGTCTTCCGATTTCCTCTTCATGTCCACTTATGAGTGGGTCTTAAATCATCTAACATACCTAACCTTGGCCTGCCTCTGCCTCTTTTTCCTTCCATGCCACCTTCTTCCGGATACCATAGTGTCAATAATTGTCCATAAACCGACTTGCAGTGATGTGTGCTGCATGTGTTCCCGTTCCTGACATCATCCTTGGGGACGAGTAGGACGCAAAACATTTATTCTTAATTCTTACAATGCTGTATGAACTTCAGATAACCCAGTGATATGCCCCGTAGTGGTCATCCCCGATATCACTATAGCACGGGGAAACAAACGTAAAACCTTTACATGAACAATAGTCAGTGGTTATAGTGGGAATTGAGAGATAGGGGAACGGTCAGAGTTTTTAGGGCCCCCGTAATGTAGTTACCGGTCTGCTGGTATCTAATATGGGCCCCTAGCAGGGGAACGCACCTCAGAAAAAAGGAGAGCTAGAGAACTCAGTTTCCCAGCTTTCCACCCACTTTATCCTCTGACTATACGTACATTTTTAGTTTAGTATCGTTTATTTGTTCACCACAGCACAGACTATACAAACAATAGGAAAGTGCATGTAGTTAGATAAACAAATAAAAAATACAAAAGAGGCTACCATAAAAGAGCCACAGCTCTTTTCGGTATTACCATAATAAAAATAAAAATAATAATAAAAACGATTCGAGTAATACATGCTGAATCGCCGCCCGGCTACTCGAGGCCATCCAGCTGTTATATAATAATAATAATAATAATAATAATAATAATAATAATAATCGCTTCTTATTTTAATCGCTTCTTTTTTTAACTTTTAATTAAATAAAGTCTCTTTTATCTTATTTTTAGCCCAGGGCCCTTTACAGTCCACGGCAATAAAAATAATAAAACTAATAATTCGGTAATATTTCGATGTATATATGGTTAAACCTCAGGTAACCTAGCCCTCAGTGACTTCTTGCTGGCCACCACCGTACTACCCCTATCTATCTTCAACGAGTGCCTGGGTCACTGGGTGTTCGGTGGTATCCTCTGTAACGCTTGGCTCACGATCGACGTACTCTGCTGTACCGCCTCTCTCTGGAACCTCTGCGTCATCGGCTTCGACCGCTTCACCGCCACTCTCTACCCGCTCTGGTACCGAGAGAACAGGTCTGCCAAGCAGTCAGCTCTCTATGTGGCCCTAGTCTGGACTATAGCGGCAGCTATCTGCGTGCCGCCAGTGCTGGGCTGGAGTGACGCTTCGCCTAACTACGTGTATAGAAACGACACGATGCTGTATCACTGTAATCTTTTCGAGAAACCGAGTTATGTGTTGTATTCTGCTTGCGGTTCGTTCTATATACCTCTTCTTATCACCAGCTTCTTCTATGTGCGGATCTTCATCGAGCTGCGAGAGCGAATGTTGAAGAATCGCAGGAAGAGTTCTAATTTGACTGAGCAAGGGAGGAATGTGTCGTGTGTTTCTTCCACTCAAACCAGAGCGACAAGTGGAATGAATCAGGACATGGAAATGAGTGGAATGAAGGGTGAGTCAACGGACGCCAGTAAGAGAAGGTTGTTTAGTTCAGACAGTGATCTTGACGATGACTTTGATGATGATTATGATGACAGAAGTGACAAGACGTTTGCTGTTGGTCGTCCAACAAAAACCTCTTCATCTGGCATGCCTTCCTCTAAAGCTGCTACTACCACGTCAGCGTTATCAGCTTCAGTCAGCGAAACTGACTCGAAAATAACATATCATACAAGTAAATCAGAGCCAACAATCGATGGTTCGTCCAGCCATGGGGCAAATAATAAAAATAATAAATCAGAGAGCGATGTATTGGAGATTACAGCTTCTGAAACTCTACCTCCAGAATCGGACAATCACGTATTAGCATCATCAAAAACTGAAATAGACAATCCAATCCACATTGAAAGATCGGGTCGGGCAGTCAGCCAAACTAGATTATTTCAGAAGAAAATTTCTGCGACAGATTTGGGATACATTGAACGTGAGAAACCTATCGAGGGTGACGCGAATAGCAAATTAGATTCAACAGCTTCCCCTCATACCAGTGATCGCAAATCTGCCCCAGATTTGAGCTCAAAACCTTCGACTTCGGTTGAATTGTCGAACGACAAAAACAAGACTCAGAGGGTTTTAGTGAACAAGCGAATCAAGGCCATGACTAAATCTTTCAGCGCTTTCTCCGGTAACTCCAGCTGGAAGAAATCGACGGATTCAGGAGCGGAAGATGTGGCGAAGCAGAAATGTGGCAGCGTATCGGCTAAACAGCGGCGCTTTGAGCAGAGAGAGCTGAGAGCAACCCTGCGCATGGGTATCATCATCGCTTTCTTCTGCGGCATGTGGATGGGGTTCTTCACAGTGTACGTGCTGAAGAGTTGGTGCCCAGTGAAGTGTCCTGTGCCCAGACAGCTCGATGCGTTCTTCTTCTGGTTGGGTTATTCCAACTCGAGCATCAATCCCATACTATACACTATATTTAACGAAGAGTTTCGTAGAGCTTTTCTTAAGATTCTGTCGTGCAAAAAGCCCGCACATGGTGGAGTAGGTAGAAATGGAGGGAGACATACGGCTCTAAATAGCAGGCGATGATAGTAGCAGAGAGTTTACATTGATTGCACACTCTTTCTGTCTGTTTAGAATGTCTAAAATAGCGTATGGGTAACGTCATGAAGTTTTAAATGGCAAATCCTGAGGTGAATTTAACCCTCGTGGGTTCGAATCCCGGCAGCGCTGATCTGAGAATAAAATTGATTATTCACTATAATGCGTGTTTACTTTTTGTCTCACCCTCTCTTTATGTCTCTCTCTCTCTCTCTCTCTCTCTTTATCTCTCTCTCTCTCTCTCTCTCTCTATCTCTCTATCTCTATCTCTCTCTCTCTCTCTCTCTTGTTTCCACTCAATCTCTTTCTATATTTTTCTGCTTATCTCTTTGTCTAACTTAATATTCATGCATTTCCCTCCCTAGCTCAATTTCAGTCAAAATATTTTCTCAAAATATGTCCTCTAAAACATGCATAAAGCCGATTGTTTCATATCAGCATCATTCATTTAAATACTATAGAGTCGAGATTCTAGAGGCTACATAAATCATTTCCTCCAACTTCGTATTTAATCCATAACGTCAGATATACAATTACAAATGTAAGACTTGCATAATAGGTTACCAAACACCATATGGATAAAATTGTCAAAATTAACTGCAAAATAGACCTGTGCGTAAAACGCTATACTGTACATGTATAGCATATTAGTTCATGGAGTTAAGTATTGCACATGTAACATGCACGTATCGTTATTATAAATCAATATTAAGTATCGTATTTTTTATATTATGTCAAATTTACATCTATCATTTCTAATTTTTATGACAGAAGAGAATTAAATCTACTACAACATTGGAGCAGACAAAACCCTAATGCAGTTTTATTTTATCCTATTTAAATGCTAACGTTAACGTCAGTTTCCTCACCCGAAAGCGATGACAGTGACGGAATTTGAACCTGCACATATCCGCAGTCGAATAACTTTCCGACGTCAGATATTTTTCCTCTCTGCTACAAACTATTCAAACTATTCAAACTAAAACTATTTAAATAAACACATTAGTAAAATCGACTGTAGACTTATTGATTGATTATACACTCATCCTAGTGAATTGATCATCAATGATGATATCTATCACTTCTAATACCTTTAAATCCGTTCACCATCATTAATACTCAATTAAATCTTAATTACTCTACCCGTGCTATCAGATCTGCGAATATTCAAGAATTTTGTCAAGATCTTGACCGGCTCAGGAATAACAAGTTGTACAATCTAAGACCTTGTAAAAAGCAACTCCATTATCCAAAATTAGAGTATTTAACGTCAAGGCTAGAAGCCCATTTTTCCTTCAAGGCATTGGACACATTCGAGCTACCGTTAGAAAGTTAATTACTTCATTTCCTCCCTTCAAGGCATTGGCAACATTCGAGCTACCGTTACAAAAATTAGTTCAAATTTATTTACTTAGAATCAGCGGCAATCGGTTGAGTTACTAAATTACGTTTATAGAATTTTGAGTATCCTGTACGTTTTACGCACTCAATTGATGATGGTAGGTTGTAGTGTATTTAACGCCATGGTTCAGAAGCACAAGGCTTCTCTTCAAGACGACTCGGCACACTCGAGCTACCGTCACAAAAAATGAATGTAACAGTAAGTTACTCGAAAGTTATTGGTATGCAAACCACCGTGTAACCGTATTTTTTCAAGCGATTGAATTTACTCAATTGATGAAATTGTCAAAGTTACATAGATAAGTTGTGATGGAGGCGAAAATGACGTATTTATTTATTTTCTTATCTTGCAGCATTAAACAATTGGATTCTATTACGAAATAAGCCGTCTTCCATTAATCATTGAACCATTTGATTGGTACTCACTATTTTATATAAAATAGCATTTTGCAGAAAACTTTACCTTACTTTGATCGATTTAATAATAGAACTATGAAGATAAAATACCAAATTGTAATCAAGTTCTCGTCGCTAGGTACAAAAAAAAGTAAACACGCACTATAGTGAAATGATCAACTATGTTGATATCTATCACCTTTTAATACCACATGTTTAAACCGTTAAGTAATTTAGACCATTTTTCGTGTAACCAGTCCAGTGAATGTCCGAGATTTTACTCTCAGATCAGCGCGGCTGGGATTCGAACCCACGAGGATTCACAACACCTAACAACTGTGTCTGGAAATCTCGTGTTACTTCTTCATCCTGGCGTCTCCGTGGTTGTGGGATACCCCGCGTCGGACACGGCATTCCTCCTGAATCCTCTGAGAATCTGCTGGACTGATTTCTTGACGACCTCGTACTGCCAAGCGTATAGGATTGGATTCAGTACAGAGTTGATATAGAGACAAAAGGTGAAGGTCACCCACAGATCCCCACCCCTTTCCAACGAGTGGTTGATCAGATCCATGAGGTAAAGCACGGTGCTGGGTGTTGTCGTGATCATATAAGCCACGCTGACCACTCCGAGGGTTTTGGCAACATTCACGGAGGCGCTGCTGAACTTTTTCGTGGTCTGAGCTGGGACGGTCTTGCTCTGAAAGGTGTGGATCCAGACGGTGTAGGCGATGCGGGTGTAGCAGTAGACGAAGAGAAAGCCGGGGAGAATGGTGTAGGCGAGGGCGCAGTAGACGGCAAAGCCCACAGAGAGAGAGGGCGTAGCCCATTCACTGGCGGGGTGGCATTGCCCGTCACGTATACTAGTGGTAATCGCCAGTGGTATGAGACACTGCGAGTGGCAAATCAATAAATCAATCAATCAATCAATCAATAGTTCAATGGTATGAGACACTGCGAGTGGCAAATCAATCAATCAATAAGTCAATCAAAAGGTCAATGGTATGAGACACTGAGAGTGATAAATCATTCAATCAGTAGATCAATGGTATGAGACACTGCAAGTGAAATTAAATAATAAATAATATAATTGAAATTAAATATACCGAGACTGCCTAAGTGTAATTAATCTTCGTTTTCATTTGTAATTCTGCTTTTTTTTTTTTTTTTTCCAACCTGCAGGCTGTATATGCTTAACTCCACCTTGGACCAAGTAGAAGTAGATTCATTTATCAAATGACTCTGTCAGAAAACACTTCCACAAACTGATCATCATCATCATCATCATCATCCCTTGAATTGCAGTTAAACCAAGATCGGGATACAAGTAAACTGCCTCAAATCCTCACTGTCTTCCACAATCTGATAATCACAACAAAATAATTCATAGTTTAAAACAACAGTTACCACTCACCTCAAAAACCGGAAGTGCCCAGGAAAACACCACGGCCGCTTTGAGCATCCATCTCTTGTAGATCTTCTTGAAGAGCACAGCGTGGACGATCTTCATATATCTCTCCAGTGTGATGACAAGGAGCCCAGTCATGGAGCAGTTGACGAGGGTTCCGAACAGAAGGATACTATCACACACCACGCAGCGGAAGTACCCCAGAGCATTGCGCTCATAGGTCCAGCCCTCCGTGATGATCTTCTGAGAGTAGTCGATGATGACGGCCAGACATGGAAAGAAATCCATGAGGGTTTGGTTGATGATCAACACGTGAGCCACATTATTTCCGGTCACAGACTTTGCCTTCCACAGGATGTAGAGCATTGCGCCGTTAGCAAGGACGCCGACCACTCCTAGCCATAGGACCGCCCCCCTGATGAACTGAGAGTAGGTGCTGAGGGGTTGGTAGTCGGGGCCTGTGGGTTCTGTGTAGTTTGCTCCGCCCATTTCGGTAAATAAAGAGGCTGGGCTAGATGATATGACGTAGGTAAAATTTAAAGTGACGTCACTAAATTCCATTGCGTAATTTTAATTAAATTTGATATAAAACTAATTTATGTTTTTAAGGACTGTTTATTCTGTTCGAAACAAAACATAAATAATTTGCATTGCGCATAAAATTACTGCATAGTAAGAAATAATAAAACATTTTGGTAGTACCATAGATCGATCAATACGAAGTTTTTGTTATTTCTCTTGGACTGAAATATCGTAAGCCTATATAGATATAATGAAACTATATCGTATAACTACGTCCCTGACATTGCATATGGTAGGAATCGGACGTCAAATTCTTATTGATTGATTGATTGATATCAATTATCATGAGCCTATATCAAATATCATGAGCCTATATCAATTATCATGAGCCTATATCAAATATCATGAGCCTATATCAAATATCATGAGCCTATATCAAATATCATGAGCCTATATCAAATATCATCAGCCTATATCAAATATCATCAGCCTATATCAAGTATCATAGTAGTTTGCTAATCTTCACACTGAATCAACTGAACTTGTTCAGAAAAAAATAAACAGAAAAACTTAATTGATTAAAAAAATTGCTTAAATTCAAAAAATTAACAGCGCTAGTCAAATTTAACCATCAAGCTCACCGATTCAAGACGCACTCGAGATACCGTCATAAACTTTAATTAAGACATCTTAAACCCTTCACACCGCAAACGAAGCTTCAGCTTGTAACTTCTTACAGCATAAAATGTTCGCATATATACTATACGTACGTGCATAGACTTTAGACACCACTATTTGGAATCGCCTTTACTTAAATGCATATTCAAATATATAATATCATGCGTATCAATAAACTGGTGTTTTATTGTGACTGCATTTTCTCATACCGTAATGACTATGGTTAACTTATCCTAATAGCATATCACAAAACTCAGGAACCGTTTATATTCAAATTAAAAATTGCACAATTTCAGTCGCTTTATAGCCCAAAGTCATTAGCGAAATTAAAAGGTGAATAACAGATTAGTCAGTCTTCAAGGATAACTAACTAATCAAAGACATCTATGCACCGGAATACTTACAAAATTAACAGAAGCGCAGTTACACGCACAATTATTATCTGTTATAGCATCAATATTGAGAAATTATCACAAATGTCATAGATCATCTTAGCTCTGTGAATGATCGTTTAATTGCTACGTAGTCACAAAAGATTGGAATCTAAATCTATCTAACGCTAAAGATCAATCCATTATTCCTGATATTGAACTCAACTCAGTTAACTTATAACTAAGGTAACTTATAACTAAGCTGATTGATTAGACAATATATCACCTGCGTGTTTCCATTACAAACAAGTCAACGATCAACTTCATAGAGTTCTCTCACATAGGATTCGTTTATATCCTACTTCTTAGTGTTCTTTCATACAGGGTTCGTTTATATCCTACTTCATAGTGCTCTTTCACACAGGGTTGTCCATAAGTATTTGATTTTTATAGCTTAGCATATGCATGTATTTTACAATAAATAATGTGACCATTGCAGTGTTATAAATGCTACTATATATTATTGTAGTGATGCTAAAGCTTTTTTTATTTTATTCTCTTATTAGGGCACATGTTAGAGCCTTCAGACCTTTGTGTCCTTTTCATTTCATGCGAATTGCTGTATTTTGTGAGGCTTTTCTTAATCTATTGTATGAAATGATTGAATCTGTTAAATTAAATATGCTAGTTCTTAGGAAAGATGAGTATTGCAGTTACTGTTGATCTACGCAAGAAATCTTGTCTGTGGTAGCGCTTGTCCACAGCATTACATGACAGGGTTACCATGCGACAAGTAACTCAGGGGTGGAAAGAAAGTTATATAAAAAGATTTCCCTTGTTAGGGATTAAGTAATACATGCATAATAATGATAATGACAATTATCACTACTAAATATTAAATATAAAGTATACTTATATATATATATATATATATATATATATATACATGTGTGTATATATATATATATATATATATATATGCACGCATATATTTGACGCCCCCGACATCATCTCTGGATGAGGAAACGGACGTTAAACCTTTATTATTAGTAATAATAATATTATTACTAGTATTATTAGTGTTATTATTATTATTATTAGTGCTATTATTATTATTATTATTATTATTATTATTTTCATTATAAGATAAAAGAGACTTTATTTAATTAAAAGTTTTTAAAAAGCGATTAAAATAATTCCTCTGCACTCTGGGAAGCCGCTTTAGCCAAAGTGCCACTGAAGCAGACTGCATTGAATCGCTGGAGAGCAATACACAGTCGCTGCCACAGAAAAGATTTTTCGCGCTTATCACCAGTAATGGCGCTGGTCCTCCTGCCTTTTCATTATTATTATTATTATTATGTAGTATGCATAAATGTATATAATGTTATTGATTAATCATAATTTATACATTGCTATTTGTTAATCAGTTTCTTATAAATGCAAATCCAACAGGATGCTAAAGAAATGAAGAATTTACTCAGAATGAGACGCCGTTCATCAAATGAACGTGCAGATTCATAAAATAAGTTTAGTTCAATTAGGTTACACCATGGGAGGGGTTACTCCCTCCTGTCATCCCCCCATTCCCCCACTGTGAGGAAAGACAAATCAGTAACCAACATATTAATCAATCTAATTATGATTATTTAAAAATTATTATTAATTATTTAGCATGTTAGCAATGTCTCACTGAAGCCATGTGACTGACTTTTTCGCATACTAATTCAATTACTTTGTTGATACTAGGCTAGGCCAAATTCATTTTATTCCGTGCAGGGGTGAGATACGTGTATCTGCTGTAGAATACAACATGAAGGTCTTCATTTTCCAGGTAAATAACGAATTAGGGAATAATACTTCGAACGCAGACCTTCAGCATCTCGTGTGTCATTACTAGTTAACCAGAGTACTGGATTAAAAAACATATCTTGGTATCTCTGTCTGACTCTTTTGTTTCTCTCTTTCTATCTCTCTATCTCTCTCTCTCTCTCTCTCTCTCTCTTTATATATATATATATATATATATATATATATATATATATATATATATATATATATATATCTTAGTCCTATTCTCTCAAGATTCCTCCTCTACATTTCTATTGGCCTTCATTTTTCTGTACCGGTAGCTCTCAACTGTAGAATAAATATGACATTTAGGAATAGTTTTCCTTTGTATTCTTCAGTATCAGCATCATCGCGAGTGTGCTCTTAATTACATGCTACCATTTTACTCTTTTATGACGCTGAAAAGCATAAATTATTCCTCATAAATAAAATTTTATTTTCAATAAAATTGCAACATTTTTATGAGAAGACAAACTTTCAGGAATGGTTGTTTTTATGTCGCTGATAAAAGTAGCAATTAAAATACCTCATCATATCAATGAATGTATGCTTTGAACCTTTTGATTTATTAATGCAGATTTTTGGAAAACATTACTTTATTAATTTCCTTGATATACGACGAACTATATCACAATCTGCAATGGCGATTGTCAGAAGTCTTTTATTAACAGAGTTTTATTTCATTTAACTCCATCGTGATCTTGATGAATCACTCTTTACGTGAGCAGAAATGAAAGAAATGCTAAAAGCTAAAGACCTACTCTCGGTTGACTCTCGAATTATGGTTAGGTAATGCATCAAAAGCAGGTGATTGAATACCAAATCTCGTTGACAATGCTTTTAGGATAGTTTGATATATTTTGTAAATCATAATTCGACTCGGTACACTGCGCAGCTTCTTGAGCTACCGGTACAGAAAAATGAAGGCCAATAGAAATGTAGAGGAGGAATCTGATAAAAGTAGCAATTAAGATTTACGTAGACTGACGTAGTTTAGATAATGGTTTGTAGAGAGATAAATATATTTAAGAGACAAAATTAGAGATTAAAAATCTTGTTAAGATTTTTAATGTAATAATTAGAGTAGGATATATCGAACCTGACAGTAACTGTCGGAAAGTCTGTCATGGGCGAAATATTAATCTCATGAAGTTCAATGATCTGTTAGTATCTTTTCTTATTTATTAGGATCTTTTCTTATTTTTTTAGCATCTTTTCTTATTTATTAGGATCTTTTCTTATTTATTAGAATATCTTTTCTTATTTATTAGAATATCTTTTCTTATTTATTAGCATCTTTTCTTATTTATTGGAATATCTTTTCTTATTTATTAGCATCTTTTCTTATTTATTAGAATATCTTTTCTTATTTATTAGCATCTTTTCTTATTTATTAGCATCTTTTCTTATTTATTAGAATATCTTTTCTTATTTATTAGCATCTTTTCTTATTTATTAGCATCTTTTCTTATTTATTAGCATCTTTTCTTATTTATTAGCATCTTTTCTTATTTATTAGCATCTTTTCTTATTTATTAGCATCTTTTCTTATTTATTAGCATCTTTTCTTATTTATTAGAATATCTTTTCTTATTTATTAGCATCTTTTCTTATTTATTAGCATCTTTTCTTATTTATTAGCATCTTTTCTTATTTATTAGCATCTTTTCTTATTTATTAGCATCTTTTCTTATTTATTAGCATCTTTTCTTATTTATTAGCATCTTTTCTTATTTATTAGCATCTTTTCTTATTTATTAGCATACAATTGATTGGGTCATAACGGGAATACTAAAAGTCCCGTGGATCTAGTTTATTATAATAGATATTTTTGGCTGGAGCAAGTGGCGATGTCGGTATGGTACTCGACCGCGGATCAGTATGTGCGGGATTCAAATCCTTGGCTCGTCCGTCACTGACATCGCTTTGGAGTGAGGAAACTGACGTTAACTTTTTATTTAGATACAATGACATGATGAGAAGTCTTCGAAAGGATTATGTTTCACAGTTAGATTACAGTTCACGATAAATGTACTTTCCGAGAACCCATACAAATAGAAATCAATGATGGTGATGTGGGTTTAACGTGAACGTCAGAAGCTCGGAGGGCTTCTCTTCAAAACGTCTGAGTCTTTATGCTTTAATTAAGAAGTAGAAAATACAAAAACAATTGGCAGTTTTCGGGTACTTGCATAGCAGTGTAGATAATTTAAAAAAATACATGGATGCAGGTTGGCGTAGTAACAACTAAAAATTCATAGTGTCTCTCTCTCTCTCTCTCTCTCTCTCTGTGTGTGTGTATGTGTGTGAGTGTGTGTGTGTGTTTGTGTGTGTGTGTGTGTGTGTGTGAGGGAGAGAGAGAGAGAGAGAGCTATTTTATTATCTATTTTTAGTGAGAGAATTAAAAACGTACAGGACGCAACACCTACAGTGGTACATCGTTCTTGCTTCTTTCAAGAAAATTTTTTAACTTTTCTTGACTACATCGGAGCATGCAGAGTCTCAAATAATTTTAACAATGATTACAATACCAGATAATACACATCCCAAACATATATTTTAAATTCTAAAATAATCTTTTACAGTAAAATTTAAATCATTTTATCTCTAACTATATAATTTCTTTGAATGTTGAGCTTTCCTGTTAGATTAATTAGGAAATACACAAAGCATGCGTTGACATTCGAGTAAACGACGTGTATAGGAAGTAATTCGTACTTCTAATTACTCATAATATATCCTTCACGTATTAGACTTTCATATCAGACCTTTAATTAGTAACGCTTTCTTTACTAAATCAAAATATTATTTATGTGGTAATTGCATATCTTAAAGTTGCTAATGCGTTATGATATAGCATTATTATTTATATATCAGTTAATTAGCATTTTGACTTATCGTTAACAGTTTATTTATTAAATGAAAAATCATAGTTAGCTATTTAGTACTCTGTTTGCTGGCATTGAATGTAAAAAACCGGTAAAGCTAGTGTTAACGCAGTTACCACACTCCAAAGCGATGTCAGTGATGGGCGAGCCCAGGATTTAAACCTCGCACATACTGATCCGCGGTCGAGTATCTTACCAACATCGCCACTGGCTCCAGCCGTAATGGATCGTTTCTGGCTCCAGAATGTAATGGATAGTTGAAATTAATTAACCTTTTACACATGTTAAGTGTACATCTACATGTATGTTGCTCTCCGTGAATTATATTCAAAGATAAACAAAATTCCAGACTAATGTTCTTGATACATCACAAAGAATCTATTGCTGTACCAAATCTATGATACGATCCCGAGCTGCTGAATCTCAGTAAATCCAACATTAATAACCTAGAATTTACATTCAATAGAGATTTATTTCAAGTATTTCATGAATCCAAAATAAATGTTCTGCAGTTTTGTAAGAGCGTTTATGCCATTCGTAGTATCCAGGATAAGTATCTGTCGAGAAAAACAGATTTTTGTCAAATTTGCAGACATCAAACACTAATAACAATTTGTACAATTTAGTTCATTGATTTGGTTCCAGACATGTACTTATTTAGTATTTTTTTCTCTATTATTCCTTTTGCACAGTGCTGCTAGTTTTTTAGTTATTTTCTAATCAATGCTTTCGGGTGAACTAAAGATTGATGGAGTCGATTAAGCCCATTGCACTATATTTAATAATGAACAGTTATTTGTTATATTTGCACATTTTTACAACAAGGCTTACAAGAGCTCAAACTGATATTTTTTACAAAAACTAGGTTACAGTGTGCTTAACGTCAAGGTTCAGAAGCACACGGCTTCTCTTCAAGACTACTCGTCACACTCGAGCTACCGTCACAAAGATTAGCTTAACAAAAAAATTACAAAGCCGACTATGTAGTTAACCGCGCGCAGCTACAGACATTCGCTGTAGATATACTGGATAGAAAGAATGAATACCAGTGGTCGGTGGTAGCGTGTTTAACGTCAAGGTTCAGAAGCACAATGCTTCTCTTCAAGACGACTCGACACACTCGAGCTACCGTCACAAAGATTAAGGTAGCAGTAAAGTTAGTAGAACAGATGAAATACCAATTATCGCCAATAGTGTCTTAAATTATTTTAATCGGTCTAACTTTAAGGTGTTCTAATAAACGAACAAGGTGCATAAAATTCAAAACGTCTTCGTCTTCTATTAGATCTTTTCGGTAATAGCTATAAATAGAACATCGTGGACACCAAATATAAACAGTGGACTAGAAAAAGTAAACACTGCATAGAATACTATTGAAATGTACTAGTTCCTCATAAAATTTCTAATACAGGTTTTTTTAGAAATGTTATTTACTTTACAACCTACTATACGGATATTAATTAAAGAATAACTTAACACTTATAGTTTAACTCTTTCACCCATTATAACGGTATGCATGCATTACAACGAAGTTATAACGTAGACCCATCACATTTACATGTAAATATATGTATCAGATGTCAACATAAACAAACCAGTGTTACCATACAACAAAATATGTTTTCAATTACCGAACTGATCTTTCCTGCTTAAATTTCTCTAGCTATCATTTATACTAAAATGTATATAAGTAACTCATATTAACAAGATATTCTGATTTCAAATACAACTATCAACTGGTAAGAAATACAAGAGATATAGTCTCAAAACACTGATAGCATACTCTACAAAACTAAACACGATGATTTTAAAGGACAAACAAAACAGAATATCAAAATAAGTTCAACATTCAAGACGACATCGGGCACTGCGCAGGTTGATTAGCTTGCGGAAACAATACCGGCGTCTTTAGCGAGATCGTAGAACATGGAGTTTTTATTTGCTAGAAGATTCGCAGGACTGTCAAACTCTTTCAGCTTTCCAGCGTCCAATACCATCACCCTATTAACAAAACAGTAATATATCATCCATGTTAATATCCAACACAATACAGATTATCAAACAAAATGAAATATCTAAGTCTAAAAGACCCTTTAGTATAAGATGACATTTGAGTATTCAAGTATTTATTTATTTTAGTATTTGTAGTATTTACATTAGTATTCAAGATGATATTTTGCATTTTCAGCTTTAAATGTTTAACTCATTAGGTACTATAGTCAATTATCCAGATATCGGTCTGGTATTTATCTCGTATTTAATAAGCGATCTATTCCTAAAAACCGGATTGCAATGAACCAAATGATCCTGAGTATGGAATTATGACGACACCGGAGCGCTGTATTAGGGACTTATATAGCGTTCACACGAAGAAGAGCAAAAGCACAATTAAAGAATATTGAAGTGCAGATAGGTTGTAGTGTGTTTAACGTCAAGGTTCAGAAACACAAGGCTTCTCCTCAAGATGACTCGACACACTCGAGCTACCGTCACAAAGATTAAGGTACGAGTAAGTTACTGGCAAGTCACTTACCATAGAACACCTTAGTAATGAGAAATTAACTTTGTGAAGTTTGAGAGAAAATTGCACAGAAATAGCTCAATTAATTAGATGAATTAAAAATAATTAATTATTTAATTAAATAAATTATTTAATTCAATTAATTAATTAAAATAGATTGCATAGAAATAGCTCAGAGAACGTAGTAAGGTATATGTGTAACACACCTATCGCTGTCGAGGATGGTGTTAAGACGGTGCGCTATTGTTATGACGGTACAGTCAGAGAACTGCTGTCTAATAGTTTCTTGTATCAATTCGTCCGTCTCTAGGTCAACAGCAGCCGTGGCCTCGTCTAGTACCAGAACTTTTGTCTTACGCAATAGAACTCTTGCCAGACAAACCAACTGTCTCTGTCCAACGCTGCAGCACAAATCAATTAATCGTTACTCGTGAATTCTATCCATTTATCAATTAATTGAGTTTATGAATTAATCGATCATTTAATTAATTTAATTAATAATTTAATTTAATTAATTTAATAATTTACTTTAATTAATTTAATTTAATAATTTTACTAATTTAATAAATTAAATTTTTTATTAATCTAATTTATAATTTAATTGATCATTTAATTAATTTAATTGGCAATTAATTTAATTGATTTAATGAATAGATTGATCAATCAATCGATATGAATTTGATGTCCGGTTCCTCGCCATAAGGCAACGTCAGGAACATAAACTGATCACAATAAGAATACTCTAATACAGTAATATATTATATTATCATGCCAGATGGGCTGTTAATTTAATTTGGTAAATTCGTACGATTAGTCAAGGTATTTACTATTTCTATTTGTCTCTTTGACGTCCAAGCGGTGCGGAAATGGACATTATAAATTTACCTTAAACTTATCTGTATTATTATAAGCCTTCTTGGCATTTAAAAATAACTTAGTAAGTAAATAATTAATTTGTTATTATTTAATTAATTAGCAGTAATTGATTGATACCTGAGATTCTAAAAAATAACTTAATGAGTGAATATTTATTTTATAATTAATTAATTAATCAATTAATTAATTAGCAGTAATTAATTGATACCTAAGAATCTGTTAAATAACATAATAAGTGAATACTTGTTTTATAATTACTTAATTAATTAACTAATTCGCAGTAATTGATTGATACCTAAGATTCTGGCCACCCTCCCCCACCTCGTACTCGAGTCCGGCAGGAAGGGACTTAGCGAAGTCCTTGATGTGCGCGTACTCCAGGGCAGTCCAGATCTGATCATCCGTGAATCTCTCGAAGGGATCGAGGTTCATCCGGAGCGTCCCTGAGAACAGCACTGGATCCTAGAGAGGCACGATCAATCAATCAATCAATCAATCGATCAATCAATCAGTCAACTGATCAACTATTGATCAATTAGATAAACTATTATTATCACTGAAGGCTGTCAGTTTCAGTCATTCAATCAATCAATCAATCGAGCAATTGTTCAATCGATCATCAATCATTCATTCAAAAAATCCATCAATCAATAAATTAATCAGTCCGTTGACCAGTAATACGTTAACAGCACAGAGTAAGGCGCTCCATTAATCAATTAACTAATCAGTCAATCTGTCAATTAATCAACAAATGAATCATTCAAATTCTAGAAAACTATCAAATCCTGCGAAGTAAAGAGTAAATAAAGTAATCAGTCAATCAATTAATCATTAAATAGATCAATATTTTCGTCAATAATAAGCTTACATATTGTAGCATCCAGAAATACCTTTGCTCTTATGGATAGCGTATTATATAATATCTAAATATACCTGTGGTAGAATAAGCTTAGATCTGATACTATATATATATATATATATATATATATATATATATATATATATATATATATCTTAGTGCAGTGCCTATTGGCAGGTCTATGGTATATAACGCCTCCACTCTTCCCTGTCTTCCGCCTTCATCTTCATTTCCACATATGAGTGGGTCTTTAAATCATCTAACATACCTAATCTCGGCCTGCCCCTGCCTCTTTTTCCTTCCATTCTACCTTCTATGACCTCTTTTAATAGACCTTCTCCCCCTTAGAATGTGTCCTATCCATCTCTTCTTCCTATTTCTTAATACATTTATCAACTGTCTATCTGTGCCAACTCTCTCCAGGACTTCCTCATTTGTAACCTTTTGAGTCCAGCTAATCCTCTCCATTCTTCTCCAAATCCACATTTCCAATGCCTCCAGTTTCCTAATATCTTCCTTCCTTAAGGTCCGTGTTTCACATCCCTACAATAGCGTGGTCAAATATATATATATATATATATATATATATATATATATATATATATATATATATATATACATGTATATCTACGGCGGTATGGTAAAATTTTTTTGTATGGTAACAAATTGCGCTATTGAGACATTGAATGTCTTAATAGCGCAATGGTTAGAGGTGTAGATAACGTCATGAAGTTTTAAATGACAGATCCTGAAGTGAATTGAACTCTCGTGGATTCGATTCCCGGCCGCACTGATCTGAGAGTAAAATCTCGAGCATTCAAGGGACTGGCTACACGGAAAATGGACAAAATTGCCTAACGGATTTAACATATGTGGTATTAAAAGTGATAGATATCAACGTAGTTGATCATTTCACTGTATAGTGTGTTATTATTTATTATTTCACTATATTGTTATCACTATATAGTGTGTTATTTCACTATAATGTGTGCTATTATGTAAGTTTAGATCTGATACTATTTATAGATACCTGTGGTAGGATGGTAAGTTAGATCTGATACTATTTATAGATACCTGTGGTAGGATGGTAAGCTTAGATCTGAGTTGGTAGAGCCCTAGATCAGATATATTGAGGTTATCGACAACAATGGCTCCCTCCACTGGTTCAATGAGTCTAAAGAGAGCCAGAGTCATTGAGCTCTTTCCTGCTCCTGTTCTACCCACTATGCCGATCTGAAATACAGCAAATTATAATAAATAATCATCAATGATGACATCTAGAACTCTTAATACCGCACGATCCAACCGTTAGACAGCTAATTTCAAAGTTACCTGTCCGGCAGTGTCCGAGATTTGATTCTCTAATCAGGTTGTCCAGGATTAATTGAGTCCAGGGCCTCAAGAAAACCATTTAAATTTAATACCACAATATTACTTGAGAATTGACATACGTGTAAAACTGAATGAAGTGAAATATGTTACAGTGATTCTGGTTTGGGTAAATACATATATGATCCGCAAATTCAACATCAACAAATCCATTAATAAAATAACACAAATACGTTTATCAACTTAAAACTCATAGCTACTTGTCAGTTGTTATCTCGATGTGATTGTACGGGAAGTCAAGTGTGCTCAATCTAATTTTACTCTAATTTTTGATAATGTGCATGACAAAAAATTTTAAAACTAATTTTTATAATATGCATCAAAACAGTGCATGAATTGCTCCTTCCAATATCGTAAAATAGAAAGCTGGTAAAGCTAACATTAACGTCAGTTTCCTCACTCGAAAGCGATGGCAGTGACGGGCGGGCCCAGGATTTGAACCCTGCACATACCGCGGTCAAATATCTTAACGACATCGTCACGGGCTTCAGTCAATGCTGTTTTTGAAAATTCTTTCAGTATGAGAGTTAAAAATGCAGCTTGATTTCTCCATCAACTATATGGCGAATGCAGTATGTTATGTCAAGGTGTAGAAGCACAAATATTCCCCTCAAGACGACTCGACACACTCGAACTACCGTCACCAAGATTATGAACGATAGTTTGTCTTAAACTAACTTTAAGATATTGTGGGACTCAGGCCGTCTAATATTTTAATACAATTATACCAGTACTTTCAAGGAAAAAACCGTGTTTCGGTGTAACCAGTCTAGTGAATGTCCAAGATTTTACTCTCAGATAAGCGCGGCTGGGATTCAAACCCACGAGGGTTCCATTCGCCTCAGGATCTGCCATTTAAAACTTCATGACGTTATCCCTACGCTATTAAATTAATTACTTGCTAATTGATCATAAACAAGAACTAAACCTTTAACCTTTCCTCTCGGACGATATTCTAACGTCAGATGTCGCTACAACAATTCAAAAGTTAATACCTTTTCTCCAGATTTGATATCAGCATTTAAACCATCGAGCACTTTGCTGAGACCAGGCCTATATTGCGTGGCGTAGTTCTTAAACAGCACCTGACCACTGCGGGGCCAGTCATCCGAGGGTTTGACAGCCCCCTTGTGCCAATCTCCCTGAAATTATAAAACTTTTTCTTATATACGCTTAGCAATATGAATTATATTAAGTAACTAATACGGTACAGTAAATTATGCGAAAATGAAAATAGCACAGAATAGGGAAGAGCAAATATCATTATCCACATCATAATACGGTAAATTATGCGAAAAATAGCACAGAATAGGGAAGAGCAAATATCATTATCCACATCGAATAAATAAATATATCAGGCGTTAGAGGGCTTAAATGACCCATTGTATCTCCGAAAGTTTTGCTATGCTCAAAAACTAGTGTTCGATGGGAAGTCAAAGAGTTGACGTCCCTGACATCATCCTAGTATGAGGAAATGGTCGTTAAACCTTTATTATGATTGTGATTATTATAGTTCGATGGCATGTTCGTTATAAAGCGAGATAATCAGTCATCTGTTACTAGGAATTCGAGATTAGTTGCCGATATGGCAGTCTTGGCAGAATATACATTGTAAATTTTAAAATATTGCAATTTAGATCATTTCCAAATATATTATAATCATTTCTATCCTGCTTCACAGATAGCTCTGGTCTCGCCCGTCACTGACATCGCTTTCGAGTGAGGAAACTGACGTTAACCTTAGCTTTACCAAAAGTAGCTCTGAACAACAACAACAACAACTCAGCTACCCAAAGATATTAAAAAGAACTACAAAACTTGATAGAGGGCATCATGATCCAACCTCTTGAGGAGTTTCAGAATATTCCTTAACTCTCTCCACTGATACAATGTTAGTCTCGAGGTCTGTCGTCATCCTTACCATCCAGTTCATAGCCTGTGTTACCTGTTCAAGACAGCATCTAGCACTCTAATGTCTGTATTGCAATAGAAGCCAGGGAGCCAGTGGCGAAGTCGGTAAGATATTCGACCGCGGTTCAGTACTTGCGGGGTTCAAATCCTGTCCCAATTGGCTGACTGATAAATTTTAATATTTATCTATTGCTCGACTGATAGATTTAATAATTTTCATTGAGTGATACTCTTCATTTATTAACTGATTGATTGATAGATTGAATGATTTTTTGACTTATGACTGATAGGTTTAAGGATTAATTGACTAACTGATAGATTGAATGATTTATCGACTGATTGACTGATAGATTGAATGATTTATTGACTGATTTACTGACAGATTGAAGGATTTACTGGATGATTGACTGAGAGAATGAGTGATTTATTGACTGATTGACTTATAGACATAGACATAGACATTTTATGATTTAATGATTCATACCGATAGAGCATAGCTGATGGAGAGACCCACTATGCTGCCGCTCAGAGTTGATCTCCCCACCACAGCGAACATGGCGGCAGCGAGTATGATCAACCCTCCCAATACCTCCAACCTAAACCCTAACCATCTGTCAGCAAATAAAATAAATAAAATAATAAATCATCAACTTTCACAACACCTCCAATCTAAATCCTAACCATCTGTCAGCAAATAAAATAAATAAAATAATAAACAGTCAATCCTTACTACACCTCCCATCTAAATCCTAACTACATGTTAGCAAATAAAATAAAATATCAATTGCCAACACCTCCAACACTAACACCATAAATAAATTAATAAGTATTAAGCCCTAATCACCCCAACCTAACTAATAATCACCCATCAGCCAATATAATAAGTAATATTATAAGTAATCATCCTCAATAGATTTCAACTTAAATTCTAACTGTCTGTCAGCAATAAAATTAATAAATAATAAATAATCAACCCTTATAATACCTCAAGCTTTATTTAAAACCATTTATCAGTGTGTACATAACAATGTATAAATAAATTTAGTTATTAAAGTCTATACCGTTATTTTATGTAATTCAAATTAATTTAGGAATACTTGCGATATGCCTAACTGAATATTTTCAGCTAAAGAATTCTAACTCTTAAATTACTGTTTCATTTATCTTTGTGATGGTAGCTCGAGTGTGTCGAGTCGTCTTGAAGAGAAGCCTTGTGCTTTTGAACCTTGACGTTAAACACACTTCAACCCCTAACTGATTTGTTGTAGCAGGAATTGGATTGATTTTGAATTAAATATTATTAATCTTTGTGACAGTAGCTCGAGTGTGTTGAGTTGTCTTGAAGAGAAGCTTTGTGCTTCTGAACCTTGAAGTTAATCACACTACAACCTACCTAACTGATTTACTATGCGGGTTCTGAGAGAGCTCTATCGGAGAAGCCGATATGTACTTTGATACATATTTGATGCTTTATTCTATATACACATGTATATCTCAGCACCTTGGATATTTGAATTTATCTGACATGTATTTCTCATTGAGAATTATATCATCACTCAGTCTAGTCTGACTGCTGCTTTGGTCGGTCAGTTAATCAACCACGACCATGGTCGGGTTTGACAGCTTGAAGAGAAGCTCTTCTGGCTTCTGACCTTGACGTTAAACCAACAAAACATCTAACCTATCTCAGCAGTTACACACAGAGAAGGTTTCCTAAAGCATATATATAAAACATATCAAGCAATAAGTTATTAATGGTAATAATCCATATTAATGATAATAATCCATTTTTAAACAGTAAATAAATAAAAAATAAATAGTAAGTAATTTACTGTAATAATAGTTAATGATAATAATCAATATATTAAACAGTAAATAAATAATAAATAAATAGTAAGTAATTTACTGTAATAATAGTTAATGATAATAATCAATATATTAAACAGTAAATAGATAATAAATAAGTACTGGGTAATTTATTGTAATTACAGCCAATACTGCATGGCTGGAGTTGTGTGCTAGATTGGTAAACATTCTATTGGGGTTCAGTGCCAACAAGTCATTTTTAGATGGTAGCTCGAAAGTGTGCTGATAAAATATAAGCTTTGTTCTTCTGAACCAAGGCGCTTAAAACACCTAATATATTGCAATCGACACCTTGTAAGGCTTTCTCGAAGACCGGCTCAGGTCACTAAGCAGCAGTAATTAATCATTGCCTCTAAATAACCTGATAACACTGTTCAAAGCCATTTAAATTATTGTTGAACTTATTCTTGAACCAATTCTTTGAACTAGATACCGAATTGGCCAATATTTATTAATTATTATTTTTAGTTATAGTTTTTGACACTTTTTATAGTTTCTCTCTCTCTCTCTCTCTCTCTCTCTCTCTCTCTCTCTCTCTCTCTCTCTCTATATATATATATATATATATATATATATATATATATATATATATATATATATATACAGTATATATATATATACAGTATACGTATAGTATATATTTCTTATATTTTTTGTTTATTCATCGGTTTAGCCAATAGTACCATTATGCAGGATTCTCAATTGTGCTACTGTCATTGACGACAATAGCACTTCAATTGTTGTTGTTGTTGTAACGAACCTGTTCGAGGCGATGGTACCGAAATAGAAGATCTGGTTGTGGTCGACCAGGGCCTCTGAGTGCTTGATGAAGTCTTCTTGCTTGTCGTAGGCCCTTATCGTCTGACAACCAGATATAGTCTCACTGAAGTGAACGTACACTGGGGACCTCGTCGTCGACTCTATCCTCTTCATCTGTCGAGAGGACGGGATGTAGAACCTCTGAATCAATCAGTTATCACAAGTGTAATTATTACTGGATTATTAATCCCCGTGTTGTGTCCGGGTTGTTTGAAGAATTGACCAACCGATGATTGCACTGTAAGGACTGTATTATATTGGATTGCAGTATATAGCATTGCATCGTATTGCATTGTATTGTATTGTATTGTTTTTTATTGTATTTTATTGTTTTTTATTGCGTTGCAGTATGCATTGTACTGCACTGTACTGCACTGTCTTGCATTTTATTTCACTGTATTGTATTTTATTGTATTGTATTATGTTATATTGTATTGTAATGTATTATTGTGTATTTTAATGAAAGGTATTATATTGTATTGTATTGTATTGTACTGTATTGTATTGTATTGTATTATATTGCATTGCATTGCTTTGCGTTGCATTGCATTGAATTGCATTGCATTGAATTGTATTGTATTGTATTCTATTGTATTGTATTGTATTGTATTGTATTGTATACTATTGTATTATATTGTGCTATATTGTATTGTATTATATTGTGTTGTATTGTATTGTATTGTATTGCATGGTATTGTATTGTGTTATATTGTATTGTATTGTATTGTATTGTATCATATCGTATTGTATCACATTGTATCGTATTGTATTGTATCGTATCGTATCGTATCGAATCGTATTATATTATATTGTATTGCATACCTGCACGAAGTAGTAGATGAGGATAACAGGCACAACGACTGATAAGAAGATGGGAGTTGAATAACTGATAACCACAAATGTTGTTATCACTGAGAAGAAGGTTTGCAGAAAGCTTTTGATAAGTTGAGTCAGGACGTTATCAATTGTCTCGATGTCCTTCGAGAATCTGTCATCACAAATATACTTATCAATATCTTCTTACCATTCATTATCAAAGTTTTTTAAAATATAATAGATTTGAGGCTAAAATAACTCTAGAGAGCATTGTTACATTATTATTATTATATCTCTCTTATTGCACTGCCTACTGGCAGGTACATGGTATATAACGCCTCCACTCTTCTCTATCTTCCGTTTTCATCTTCACGTTCACATACGAGTGGATCTTTAAATCATCTATAACATTCCTTATGATATACCATTATACTTGTGAACTCTGCTCATGACGAGGTGGACCCCCTATGCCTTCCTCAGCTTCGACTAACATTTACTGGGCAGGGGCGTCATTCCGTCACTATTATTATATTATTATTATTATTATAGCATTATTATTTGAGAGCGTTAGTATAGGATAATCAGCGTATGAAAGCAGAAACCTTTTATATCATTCATTGAGATCTACAGATAATAAGCTGCCTGATATTAGACATTTCAGTAAATCTCACTTTTATAAGTTATTGGTAAAGTAATTCCTCTTATCGGAATATTAAGTCAAACAGTGAATCGATTTGCTAATGAATTTAGTAACTAACAACAAATAAGTAAATACGAATTAAATCAATAAATCAATCAATTTAGTATATTTGTCATTATTGCTCATCAGAATGTGTCTAACTGGACATTTGATGGTCCAGTAGCCTAGACGCAAAATGTATTGAAAAATAACCTACAAGTAGCGACGGGATGACCGCAAGGATAGCATGTCTATCCGATGTACCAAAAGTTACGACAAGTGTAGTCCACGGTTGGTCTATTCTTCAGCAACCCGGACACAACACGGGTATGAAATCGAATGAGTATAAGAGAATATGAAAATGGTAAAAGACGTCCCTGATACCTGTTGAGGATTCTGCCCATCGGCGTGGTGTCGAAGAACATCATAGGGGATCTGAAGATGTTTACCAGCATCTTCCCGTGCAGGATCTTAGCTGAGCGCACGTTCATTAGAGCCCCAATGATCGCGTAGAATAGCACGAAGAGAGCTGAGAGAATACATCAATCAATCAAATAATCGTTCAATTAATCAATCAGTAAAACAATAAAAATCAACAAGTTAATCAATCAATGATTAGTTGATCAAACCCACACTGCTTAAAACCTTGTTGTAGACTAATGTTATCAGATCTAAATAATGTACGTATTTATGAAACAAGAAGACACTATTTATATGACCAGAAAAAGTCTTAGAAGATATCATTGCAATTACAATCCACATGAAGTGTATGTGTCTGGAAATAAAACTAGCTACATCTCTCTCTATCTTTCTCTCTCACACTCACTCTATTTCTCTCTCTCTATCTCTCTCTCTCTCTATCTCTTAAGCGGAAGACAGAGAGAAGAGGAGGCGTTATATACCATAGACCTGCCAGTAGGCAGTGCAGTAAGAGAGAGAGAGAGAACCTACCCTGCGCTGCGCCCAGCCCTCCATACACCCCGAGGTACATATTCTGCTTGTCGATGTACTCGGACTTGTTGAGGAAGGAGGCGTTCTTGAGCAGAGGATCATCCGTCCACTCGCTGAGCCATACACTTCCCAGTACAGAGGCGATCTGATAGAGGAGAAAACAGACGAGCAGCGCCACCGAGTTAAATGTTCCCAGTGATTTACAGTAGTCTATGAACACTGACAGCTTAACCTGAAATATACAAACAGGCAGATATTTAGAACCTAAACCATGGACTAGTGGTCTAAACCAAGGACTAGTGGCCTAAACGACTAAACCATGGATTATTTGAACATTGGAACATCAATTGGAACATTATTTGAACATTTGAACATCTATAAAGCTTCTCAGACGCGCAGAATAAAGTAGGTCGAGCTGATCTATTTTCGATGAGCTAGTCAGATTAGATACTGTCATATACTGCACTATATTCGACATCCAACACAACATCGAGAACACTTACCCTGCCAGTGGCTGAAGCTTCGTCCTGTATAAGCTTGTCTTTGGGTTTCTGCACATCAGGGGCTGCCGTTGACTCTACAGGAACAACTTTTTTCTCATCGGAAGCCTCGAGCGACTTCAGTCTGGCTACCTCGCTCTCTGATTTACGCGTTGAGGAAAGACGTGATACCCTGCGAGCTCTAGAGATAATATGGTATGATAATCGTTAGAGACAGTAGAATAATCGTTAAACACAGAATAATATTTAGTTAGAGATAATAGAGTAATCGCTAAACACAAAATAATAATCGTTAGAGATAATAGAGTAATCGTTAAAGCTAAGGTTAACGTCAGTTTCCTGACTCGAAAGCGATGTCTGGGACGGGCGAGCCCAGGATTTGAACCTCGTACATACTGATCCGCGTCGAGTATATTATCGACATCGCTACGAGCTCCAGCCAAATATACATGTAGTCCTCTTAGAGTTAGATATAATATAGGCCTAGTAATCGTTAAAGACAAAATAATAATCGTTAGAGATAGCATAATAATCGTTAGAGATAGCATAATAATCGTTAGAGATAGCATAATTATCGTTAGAGATAGCATAATAATCGTTAGAGATAGCATAATAATCGTTAGAGATAGCATAATAATTGTTAGAGATAGCATAATAATCGTTAGAGATAGTAGAATAATCATAGCATAATAATCGTTAGAGATTAACATATTGAAATCGTTATAGAGTATCCTAAACAATACTTCGCTTCATTCATTCATCAGCTAATACGTTAACTACTTAACAAAGAAACAAATTGAAAAATAGTGCAATTATTATTAAATAAACTACATAAGCGGACTAGACTGCTGGGACTACTCTAGCTGGATTATAAGCTAGAGAGAGGTAGACCACAGCTGACGTGGGATGCGGTGATTAAGAAGGATACGAAAGATGAGAGTGGATATAAATGGAAATTGACTGATGATATGGTGTGGGACGGAGAGAATTGAAGGAGGTCCATTAGTATCACGACCCTGGTTAAACTGGGATTTAAGGGAAACTGTTGATGATGATGAATAATTGTGAAAGTGTAATATTTTTCAACGTATATATCTTGCTTAGATGTCCCTATAAAACATAATTGAACATTAGAATTAAGTCGTACAACCTCAGTCCATCAGGTGACGTCACCCCGTCGTCACTGGGCGTAGACATTGCAGAGATTTGTCTGAGAATTGAACTCGGGCCTCCGTCGTCCAGAGAGTCCACTCTCTTCAGTAGCTCATTCTTTAGTCTGGCGACTGAATAAAATCAATCAATTTATAATAATCGTAATTTATAATAATCGATATAAGAGCAACATCAACTCCATTTATAATAGTCGCTGCAAATGCCAAGCTCAACTTGAATTTCAAACCTCATTTAGTCTGAATGTGTTCACTTGTCTTTAATTTCACTGGGATCTTATCGACATCGTCATTGACTGGAGCCAGTTGCGAGGTTGGTACGTTATTCGACCGCGGATCAGAATGTGCGGGGTTTCAATCCTGGGCGTGACCGTCACTGACATCGCTTTCAAGTGATGAAACTGACGTTAACACAAGCTTTACCAGATTTACTTTAAAGGCTAAAAGCTCATCTTGACTTTCAAATCTCACATAGTTTGAATGTGTTCACTTATCTTTAATTTTAGACAGGTTACTTGCGACCTCTTTGATGGCCTTGTTTGTGTAAATCACTCTATATTTTGAGTTTGTTGAAATAAACATAGTTCTCTCTCTCTCTCCCTTATTAAACTAATACTATTATTATTATCTGATATTAATATTAAGAGTTAATATCAAATAATAATAATAATAATAATAATAATAATAATAATAATAATTATAGTTCAATAAGAGAGAGATAGATTATTAATATTAAGAGTCTAAAGTCAGAAAGGGTATTCAGTTGGTGAGCGCCTAGGCTCCAGAAATTGCTACAAAAATTTAAACGAATGTAAAAGTCTCAAATAGGGGATTGGCTGATGATATGATGTAGGAAAGAGAGGATTTGAGACAGTTTATTTGTGTCCCGACCCTGGTTAAACTGGGATTCAAGGGAAGAAGATGATGATGATAATTATATTAAAATTAAGAGTAAATGCTCAATTAATAATTCCTCAGTAGAGTTACTTACTCTCCTCATCATCATCCTCGACCTCAGAGAGATGTTGGATGAGGTAGTTCTTGAGGAACTGAGCAAAGTCTCCGTTGTGACCGAGCAGCTGATCGTAGGTGCCTGTCTCTGACACCCTCCCCTCCACCAGGACTGTGATGTTCTCCATGTGGGGCAGGAAGTGCAGGCCATTCGTCACCAGTACCCGAGTCTAATAGAGTGCAGGTGGTTAGTACAATAGATTATAGTACATGTGGCTAGTACAATATAGAATATTAATAATAACAATAATAATAATAAGGTTTAACGTCCGTTTCCTCATCCAAGGATAATGTCAGGGACGACTACTCGATTACTCGATTACTCGATTACTCGATTGCTCGAATCAAGTGCAATAAAAGGATGCAGTCGTGTCTAGATGAAAAAGTCTATGGTGGGAAGAGATGTGTTTTCAACCTACAACGGAAAGTGGAAGTAGTAGAACATGAGCGAAGATCAGGAGGTATTCTATAATATCTGGAAGACATTCTTCATACCCAAGGCTCATACCCAAGGCTCATACCCAAGGCTCATACCCAAGGCTCATACCCAAGGCTCATACCCAAGGCTCATACCCAAGGCTCATACCCAAGGCTCATACCCAAGGCTCATACCCAAGGCTCATACCCAAGGCTCATAAAGAGAAACACTTTGATGGACACAGTGCACCAATCCCATCTCAAAGATCATAAACAATCAATCAATAAGAATTTAACGTCCGGTTCCTCGCCATAAGGCAATGTCAGGGACGTCTATTGCAGACTCTACACAACAGGCGCCAAAGCACCACACGATGACGACTGTATACTCACACAGAGATCACAAGATAACCCAGTCATCTTCTTGCACATGAACAGAACACCCGGGATACGAAGAAGATCACGCAAAGAATAATAATAATAACAATAATAATAATAATAATAATAATAATAGTAACAATAATAAGAATACTAATAAAAACAACAACAACAATTAGAGTGATACAGTCATCAATTACAACATCAAGCACTATCGAGGCAAAATCAAGCTGACGAACAAAAGAAGGTCCAAAATCGTGCAAATTCCAAAATCCAGAAATCAGTCCAAAGAGAAGAGTTCAGACCTTATCTTTTAGAAGCCCCTTTTCGCCTATGACCTGTTCGAAGATATGCTTGCCCACGTGTGAGTCCACTGCGCTGAGAGGATCATCCAAGAGGTAGAGGTCCGAGTCCTGGTACACGGCTCTAGCCATGCTCACACGCTGCTTCTGTCCCCCGCTCAGGTTAATTCCCTGCGCCAATCAATCAATAAAATATATAGATAATTGTGAATAAATTAATCAGTCAGTCAATCAATCAATCAGTCTGTCAATCAATCAATCAATCAGTCAATCAATCAATTAATCATTATGACTAAATCCATCAAATGCTAAATCACCTTAATTCCCTGAGCCAATCAATCAATCAATCACTCCATCAATCAGTCAATCAATGAGTCAATCATTCAATCAATCAATCAGTCAATTAATCAATTAATCTGTCAGTCATTCAGTCAGTCAATCAATCGATCAATCAATCAATCAGTCAGTCAATCAATCAATCATTATGACTAAATCCATCAAATGCTAAATCACGTTAATTTCCTGAGCCAATCAATCAACAAATCAATGAATCAATCAATCATTATAGCTAAATCCATTAAATGCTAAAGGTGTATCAGGTTAATTCCCTGCGCCAATCAGTCTATCCATCGATCAATCATTATGAATAAATCAATCAAATGCTAAATTATGGAGTAGACAATCAATTCACTAGTTATTTTTAAGGATTTTTTGGAATAGACCAGTTTTCTAAAAATTTTAATCAAGTTCGATGCTAAGGGGGGAGGGGGGTGCAGGAGATCTGGGAAAATTTCATTTATTGAGCACTCATATTCTCATTAATGAACCTCACTCAGTTACTGTATTTAGTATATGTATGTATATTGTATATCATGGACCTGCCAGTAGACATTGCACTAAGAGAGAGAGAGAGAGAAAAAGAGACAGAGAGACAGATAGAGACAGCGAGAAAGACAGGACAGAGAGAGATTGAAAGAGATAGAGAGAGACAGAGAGAACGAAAGAAAGAGAAAAAGCAAGAGAGATTCAGAGACAGACAGAGAGAGATAGACAGAGTTAGAGAGAGAGAGATCTCACACCTTTTCGCCTATCTCAGTAAGATCTCCTGCGGGCAGTATCTGTAGATCAGGTCTAAGAGCGCAGGCATCGAGCACAGCGCTATACCTCATCTCATCATAGGCCTTGCCAAACAGTATGTTGTCCTTCAGAGTGGCGTTCTGAATCCAGGCCTGTTGAGCCACGTAGGCCACTTTACCCTGAAACAAATGAATTAGAGACCACGGTCAAACCTAGCACTCATCATCATCAACATCGTCGCCATCATCATCAACATTATTATCATCATCAGCATCATCATCATCATCATCAACATTATTATCATCATCAGCATCATCATCATCAGCGTCATCATCGTCGTCATCGTCATCGTCATCATCATCATCAACATTTGTCTATTAAATTAAGGAGTTAAATTATTGCAGATATTTCCAACAAATTTCTTTATAAATTAGTTAGATGTTCACAGTCCCTCACACACTTAAAACATGAATTGTTTTCCAATGCACACTTCATAAATTTGCTGGCGAAAATATCATAAATGTTTGAATTAAACTTTCCACTCATCGTCAAAAGCTGCATTATCATCATCTTATCGGAAGGAATTAAAAAATTTTCTTCAGTAGTTGGACTAACCAAAGGATTTATCCAAAAAGTGCGGTGAGTGGAGGGGGAGGGCGAGAGAGAGAGAGAAAGAGAGGGAGGGAGGTAGGGAGAGAGAGAACTATGTTTATTTCAATACACTCAAAATATACAGTGACATATAAAAACAAGGCCGTCAAAGAGGTCACAAGTAACCTATCTAGTTGACCACGCCTCAGACAGCACACTGTGTTTCGCCTCCAAGGGACCCTTATAGGGTACGAGTTCAAACTACCAATCCCACACACCCAACAAGTAGGGCGGATCAAAAACTGGATACTTTGACTGACCTTGAGGTTGACCCTGCCGGAGAGTTTTTCCATCTCCCCCAACATGGCGGAGAGCAGGGAGGATTTCCCCACCCCCACCTGTCCCACAATGGCCGTCAGTGACTTGTCCTTCACTATCAGGTTTATACTGCAGAAATATAATCAATTAATATAATTAACTTCAATTGATTAAACAATATGATAAATTTCCTCGTGTTGTTGACGTTCCCATGTTGTGTCCTGGTCGCTAGAAGAATAGACCAACGTGAACTGCACGTGTCGTAGAAGGCGTCGTAAAAATAAGATCCAAACCAACGTCAAAAAAGCATTTGGTTGGTCAGCTCGTATTATTAATTTAATAATATAATTAATTGAACAATATATGTAATTAGTTAATATAATTAATCACGGGAAAATATAGAAACTTATGGCATAACGAAATACTATAATATATGATATAATACTATAATATTTAATACTATAATGATATAATACTATAGTATTTAATACTATACTTTATGATATAATCCATAACAGCGTAAAATATCTTTCTTATATAATAATCAGAACAATTAGTATAGCTTAGGTTGAGTGAATTCATGTATGCCATTTAGTTGATATTATTCTTAAGGAGATTAAACGTACAAGGGCATTTCGAAACTACATAAAATTTTATATTTTCTATTAAATAGGTGCTTAATATAAAACAAAGCTAGCTAACTTTCTGAGAACAGGTTTATCTTCATTAGATGTTCCCCAGGAAAACGTTCCATCAGTAATGATGACAGGATCAGCTGTACAAATAGTAAAATTCACCAATTTTCTGTAAAATTATTTTAAGTGACTTAAATTTATAAAATTGTAAAACAGTAAATTTTAAACTCTCACTCGTTAGAGAGCTAGAGATGGGATATGATACCAAACGAACTTTTAATTAGCACCTCGTAAACGCCACAGGATATCATAAAGAATTACCTTTTCTTAACTTCCAAAACAACAGCAACACTCAAAGCTACTGCTAAGTTGCAATCAATTTGCATATCTAGGAAAAGATATCGGGTTAAACTTAACGTTCTGATTTAGATGATCAAGAATCGAAAGAAACTCATTCTTCTGCTCAAATTGAATAATTCTTTGCTTTTTAATCCTTTAATTTTATCTTTATGTAGTCTAGAAAGAGATCTCCTGCCAAAAGACATTATTAATTCTAATAAATAAATAGAGATATTAAAAAAGGTATTTAATTACCGACAGACTGATCATGAGTGACGTTGCGTTCATTCAAATCTCTGTTCTGCAAAAATTTACCGATTCTTTTGATGGATACACTAGCCTGCAAATTTCAATATACATGTACGAATATTAAACCCATACTAAAACAATTTTGAGTTTATAACCTCAGTTGAATAATTATGAATAGTCAAACTAACATCCTTCGAATCGTTCTCGTCATTAAATTTTCAAAGTTTTTGGACCTCTTTGTATTTTGTTCGTCGATTTGGATAAGATGCTACAGTGCGAGATATTGTCGTTGGCGACAGTAGCAGGCTAACTGTTATGGCTGTTGTTGATGTCATTTATGTAATATTAGTCATACGATTCAATCCAATATTACTTTTAATGTAGCTAATGCAAATGCTTTTAATGTAGCTAATACAAGATATTTCCTATCTCTATTATTATGCATAATCTATATTTGTGCAAACATAAACTAGATATTGTGATTTGAATTAAAATAAACATATAAACACCGTAATTACTCAAACTAATTCAGTTTAATTAACACAGAGTAACAATGATTATCTACAGACCGTGACTAGGTATGAGATCATCATAGGGAGCATGTTGATAGGAAAGCGCAAGATGTTGAAGAGAGAGAGAGCTGTGAATGCTGTACTCGAATCCAACACATTGCCTGTGAGAGTGTACGTTGTGAATGTAGCCAGGGTCACCTGCGTGGGGCATGTGCGAGTATGTAATAGAAGTTAATCATCATCATCGTCGTCATCATCATCATCATCATCGTCGTCGTCGTCGTCGTCATCATCATAATCATCATAATCATCATCATCATCATCATTATCATCATTATCCCTTAAATCCCAGTATAACCATGGGTCGGCATACGAATAGACTTTCTCTATTCCTCCCTGTCCCACACCATATCATCAGTCAATCCCCTATTTATCATGTCCTTCTTAATCACCGCATCCCACGTCAGTTGTGGTCTACCTCTCTCTAGCTTAACATTCAGCTCTTCCCTCCAAACTTTCTTTACTACATCCTCATCTGCCTAAATTTGTAATAGAAGTTAATAATTATGAAATAGTAATAACTATAAATTATAGAATTTATATAGAGAAGTACTACTGTGAATCATTACAATAATGTTATAATATTATAACATTAATTTTCTTTAAAGTAATTAAGTGAATTTTATACTATTTTTATTTCTTATATATTCTTTAGTATTTATAGATTTATTATCTATTTAATTTGTTTAAATTGACAGATAGGTTGATTACTGTTTGATTGATTGATTGATTGATAGATTGATGGTTGGAGAGATTGATTGCTCGATTGCTTGCTTTGATTAATTAATCGATTTTTTTATTTATTGATCTATTTATTGGTCGTTTGATTGATTGATTTATTAATTGATTGATCGGATGATTGATTGATTGATTGATTGATATGTACGAGGAAGGGCGCGCAGGTCCAGGTGAAGGTGCCTACTCCACCCAGATAGGCGTAGTGCTTCAACGTCTTTAGTTCCACTGATCTAATGGCGTTCACCTTCTCCTGGAACGACAGCTCCCAGGCATACAGCTTCAGAACCTGCAGAATAGATAGATAGAAAGATATATGTGTATATATATATATATATATATATATATATATATACATGTATATAAATATATATATATATATATACATGTATATAAATATATATATATATATATATATCCATATAATATATATATATATATATATATATATATACATGTACATATATATATATATATATATATATATATATATATATATATTTACCGACATCGCCACTGGCTGGAGCTAGTGGCGATGTCGGTAAGATACTCGACGCGGATCAGTATGTTCGGGATTCTAATCCTGGGCTCGCCCGTCACTGACATCGTTTTCGAGTGAGGAAGGTGACGTTAATATTAGCTTTACTGGCTTCAAAAAATATTAGATTGCTACAGTCTTTATGAATGACAACATTAGCACTTTTGAGTCGAATTCAAGCCGGCAAGCAGAAAGAAGTTCCAAAAACTGTGCAAATTCCAAAATCCAGAAATTCAGTCCAAATTAAAGGGAATTAAAGAAGAGGAGGTTTAGGCGCAGGTCGCTGCTCATGGACACTGGATGGAAAAGAGAGATGGAAAAGATAGGTCTTCAACTGCTTATGGAACTGTTCAATGGCATGATCGCAATCATAATTCATGATCGTTCAAAACTGAATACAACAAGGATGATGTCAGGGACGTCCCCACTACACACATCACTAGAGATTTGTGATCATTACAGAATAAACAAGAACAGAACAAGCAGAATAAACAGACAAAATGAATAAAAATGTAGAATTGTTCTACAGAATGAACAGTATAAACTGATGCAACCTTCATTCCGTTCAGAATTTCGTTCATCAGCTTAATCCTCCGATCCTTGTGCTTCATCTGAGAGATCTGTGATCAACAGAAAGATGTTTCTATTATTTGTCATCAAGTTATGCAATATAATACAACAATTACAAATGAAAATAAATACTATAGGTCCTATATATTTAAATTGATATTAGTCACCAACATCGCTTTCGAGTGGGGAAACTGACGTTAACCTTAGCATTATCAGGTTTTAGCTTTACTAAACTGCTTCACGTATTAAACTTTGACATTAAATTAATAATTATAGTCCATGATATTACATTACGGCGAGGAACCGGGACGTTAATACTTATTAATTGATTGCTTGAATTGTCTGAATGTCAAATAAGTCAAATCATCCGGCAGAATCCAGTGGTGATGTCGATAAGATATTCGCCCGCGGATCCGTATGTGCGGGGTTCAAATCCTGGGCTCTCCCGTCACTGACATCGATTTCGAGTGAGGAAACTGACGTTAACATTAACCCTTTTTGCTATAAATTGGTGATTTGATGATCACCAATTTATATGTTTAATGACAGCCAACGTGAATCATAACCTATAGGTTAGTAGAATCTTAACAAACCTGCAGTTTACGTTGTATTCCCGCCAGGACCATGTTGACTGGAATGAGTAACACCATGACCGCCAGGCCAGCAAGGACAGAGGCCCCTACTATCTGCCACAGCAGCGCCACGGCGATGGCGATCTGTAGCGGGGCAGACCAGACCATCCAGAGGTAACCCGCGGCGTCCTGAAGGCGTTGTGAGTCCACGGACATCAGATTGACGATCTCACCCACTGTGGTCGTGCGGCGTGACTCATTACTCATCGTCAGGGCCTGTGATATGTGATTTGTGATGTGGTATGTGATATGATGTGATGTGATGTGATGTGATACGATATGATATGATACAGTGAGATACGTTATGATATGATACAGTGAGATACGATATGATACGATACGATACGATATGAAATGATACAGTGAGATACGATATGATACGATACGATACGATACAATACGATAATACGAATGTTATTTAAGTAATGAATGGATTGATTGGTTGGTTAGTTGATTGATTGATGGATTTTCTGAACGAGTGAATGAATGAATAACAGAATGAATGATTGATTAAATAATTGATTGATTTTTTATTGACTAGTTAATTAATTCATTTACCCATTCATCTATTCATTCTTTTCTTGATTCGGTCTCACTTATACTAATGAGAGGTACTATACTGGCTGGAACCAGTGGCGATGTCGATAAGATATTCAACCGCGGATCAGTATGTACGGGGTTCAAATCCTAGGCTCGCCCGTCACTGACATCGCTTTCAAGTAATGAAACTGACGTTAACCTTAGCTTTACCAGCTTTTACACCTACCTTCTGATAGACGAGTGATATCGTTGCAGCCTTTAGCCTCATCCCCAAGGTCATGCCTATGTGGAAGAGCTGATGGAAGAAGAAGGAATTGACGACGGATTGCACGAAGAAGAGGACAGCATAGAGGTAGCCCTTCCACTCCTGTATCGACGTGTCCTCCGTGAACGATATCAGCAAACTGAAAACAACCGTGATTAGCTTATCATATCATCTAGATTATATCATATGGCTTATCATATCATCTAGGATACCATATCATCTAGCCTATATCATCTAGCTTATAGCATATCATCTGGCTTATCATATCATCTAGATTATATCATATAGCTTATCATATCATCTAGATTATATCATATAGCTTATCATATCATCTAGTTTATCATATCATCTAGATTATATCATATAGCTTATCATATCATCTAGTTTATCATATCATCTAGCTTATATCATCTAGCTTATAGCATATCATCTAGCTTATCATATCATCTAGCTTATCATATCATCCAGTTTATCATATCATCTAGCTTATCATATCATCTAGTTTATCATATCATCTAGCTAATCATATCATTTAGCTTACCATTTCCAATCAACCTTGTTTAGAATGGTATGCTACGTATATAATTGCGTAAATTTTAATACGTCTGATTTAATGGGTTTCATAAATAAAAACCAACAAAAAAGGAAACACGCATTATAGTGAAATTATCAACAATTTTGAACGAGTACGCCATACGCTAAGAAGAAGAAGATCAACAAGGTTGATATCTATCATATCCTGAGGTGAATTGAACTCTCGTGGGTTCGAACCCCAGCCACGTTGATCTGAGAGTAAGATCTCGGACATTCACTGGACTGGTAATACGGAAAATGGTCTGAATTGCCTAACGGTTTAAACATGTGGCATTAAGAGTGATAGATATCAACATAGTTGAGCATTTCACTATAATATGTGTTTTATTGTTGCAGATAATAAGCGGTTTTCAGTTGCGTGTTTACTCAACTAGTTTATTTGTTACGATATGAACTTGTTTACCCAAAAATAATTCAGATGCAATCTCTGAAATAAAACTATCAAAACTATTTCAGTATCTAGAAAGGCCTATTCTTGCTCGCCTGCTTAATTTTGCTCATAGTTTTCGATGTTGTCATTGATGACTGTAGCACTCAAATTCTTATTATTATTATTACTACTCATTGAAATATCTGACAGATTTGCTCGCTTACTTCTGCAGCACAGGTCCAAGGAAGAGCAGCACATCGCAGACAACCTTGCACAAATGAGCCACAAGCATTGTGGGTCCAAACACCGTGGTCAAACACTTCATCAGTGACGGTGACTTATCCTTCTTTCCAGTTTTCACTGACACGTCATCACTTCTAGTGCTAACTCGACTCGTCTTTCTGCCATTAGTGAACGATGTCGTCTCAACTTGAGGATCTGAGGCGGATTTTACGCCGTTAGAGGTTTTAGATTTAGAGGCGGGAGCGGAGAGAATACGAGCGGTCCCGTTAGCGTCCGTCGATATGTTCCTGAGGACGTTAAATATAAGACACAATATTAAATATATTTTAGGTTTGCTTATACCCGTGTTGTGTCCGGTTGCTTTAAGAATAGACCAACCGTGTAAATATGTACGTGTCGTAGAAGGCGACATAAGAACTAGATCCAAACCAACGTCAGAAAGGGCATTCGGTTGGTGAGCGCCTTGGATCCAGAAATTGTTACAGAAACTTAAACGAATTGAAAATAGTCTATTCGTATCCCGATCCTGGTTAAACTGGGATTTAAGGGAGGATGATGATGATTATTATTAGGTTTGCATAATACCTTTTCATGAATTTTGAAATTCACAATTTTAAATGAGAAAATGAATTATTGGTCCATACATAAGAAATGGGAAAACATCGGTCAGTGATGGATGTATAAATTCAAGCTAAATTACTAATAAAATTGTTACTTATAATAATAATTATTATTATTAATAATTTATTTATAATTACTTTGCAAATACAAGCTTTGTAACTTAAGTTTATTTCCTGTATGCGGCTTTTTATAATAGCAATTCTATTATAATCGCATTTATAGCAGCACTTCTATTAAAATCGCATTGGGAACATGCAAATTTTACACTGCATTGACACATACTGTATTTGACAATCTATGGACACATTTAACATTTTATTTAGGCCTTAATCAATATATTTATTCTATCTGGTTACCAAAATTAAATTATTAGTCATTATCTTAGTGTCAACTTCATAATCTGGCTCCAATATTAAATGGTTACTCGTAAATTTAAAAACTAACTGGATCTACCAACAGCTGCACGTGTTTCGCAGAAGTTAGCTAATGCAATTATTGAAGATTAAAGTGAAGAACTATCCAGAAAAGTATTGATCAGATTCAATTACTATTAATTGAATACCAGTTAATGCACCTACCAGTTACATCGCGTCAGTTCTTTGATCCAGGCCTTCTCAAGAAGTTCAGCAGATTTACAAGCATCATCCCTTGGATTGAGGGCCCAAAGGTCATCCTCCGTAAGTGATGTTTTGTAGCCCTTATATACCAACCTGTCATCAATCAATCAATCAATCATATAAATGTTCAAATCAGCCTGTGTATGTTTTGTCCTGTAGCTCTAATTCACTGTACATGGTTGTATGACGCATTTTGGTGATCATACTAAATAAATAAATAATTAATATATGACTAAATAAATAGATTTATTAATAATCTATGATAAATCATTCAATGAATAAATATTTCAATAATACATTCAAAACTTTCTCCTTAATTAGTCGCGTGGAATCTCTACCCTAACATACACTCGCTTAATCAATCAATTAACCAATCAATTAATCATTCAAATCATTCAACCTCAGTGTTAGCTAGCAGTCTTTATATGCCAGTTTTTTGTGGTATATTAACCCACCACTAAGCAATCATACATCGGCCGTTAGTCCACTAACTATTCTCGATCACAATTCATTTTAATCAGCTCAAAGTGGAATGCTACATAAACACTCTTGTTAAGGTTTTTTGAAACATTGTTAATTAGTTGATAGTGTGTTTAACGTCCTGGTCAGAAGCCAGAGCTTCTCTT